>WSFP011531093.1:0-12043 GCA_009831015.1 Picea engelmannii
ATTATTTTTCTTAGGGTCCCTTTAGTTTCTTATCGAGAGGCCTTTTATTGCCTTCTCGGGGATCCCCTGGGTGAAGCATCTCTAGGTTTCATTTCTTATGGCTTTTATCTTTTACCAGCTGCTTTTACCCCCTAGGCCTTTAGACCCTTCTTCCCACAAGACAAAGTGTAACTCTCAAAAGGTCATCCTAATGGCCAGACTAAGGGAATAGGACAGATGTGCGGGATATAAGATGAAAAATGACAAAATAGTGGGAGCGGACGATGGCTCTGCAAATCCCCCTTGGTGGCTAACCAAAACCCATAAATAAAAGCTTGCTAAGTCACCCCATCAATCACCCCAACAATGGTCAAGTGGACTAGTGTAAGATCCAAGCAGTCATCAGAAATGAAAGGAACCTAATGCATATATAAGAAGGTTATAATGATCAAAAATGACACATACCATGATACCTTGGACCAATTACCTCATGGAGCAAGAGTCCTCTCTTAAGCAAGCCCAAGCCGATGGTGATGGAAGTTGTTGCTGCCGACAAGACAAATCTGGCGAAGAAGAAGAGGATGGGCCCTCCAGGGCCATGCTTAGGTCAATCCTGCTCTCGGTACTCCATGTCTAGGACCTGTGGGCCTCGAGATATGATCTCCTAGTTATCCCTAGATATCGGGGATAACAGAGCCATTTGGAGGATACCACGTCTTTACTCTTCGGTCTAGGAACTATTTCCCATACATCTTTCTTTATTATGGATTGGTATTCCTCTGTCATGGCATCTGCCCATTCTTTCCTCTGAATGGCTTCTTCAAAGCAGGTAGGCTCCTCTTCTAGGAGATCACACATCAAAGCCGTATAACTGGAGAATGGCTTTGGTCTTTTCACCTGTCTCGTGGTTCCTTCGGGAACACCATACTTCTCTCCATCTTGAAAAAGCTCTCTAGCCCAAGCTGGCTTTCTTTTATGGAGGATCGTCATCTGAGGAGGTTCTTGAACTTCTATTATATCATGGTCTTCTAGAATTTCCTCATCAAGGGAAGGTACGACTTCCCTCACGGGTTCTGCGGCTCTCGGAACTTCCCTCACGGGTTCTGCGGCTCTCGGAACCTCCCTCATTGATTCTGCAGTTCTGGGGATTACGGGTTCATCTTCATATACTTCTTCAAGCTGGTATCTTCTTGATTTCTTGAGCGCTGCATCTTCATCAAAGGTCACATCCCTGTTGATCTCAATGTGACGGTGACCTGGTATACAAATTCTGAAGGCCTTGGAGACCTCACAGTATCCCACAAATATTCCCTTCTTTCCTGAGGGCTCCAGCTTGTTTCTCTTCTCTTTCGGAATATGTATAAAAACTGGGCAGCCAAATATTTTGAGATGGCTTACCTCTAGCTTCTTTCCAGTGAACATCTCTTCAGGGGTCTTGAACCCAAGTGCACTATGGGATAATCAGTTCTGCACATAAACAGCTGCCATTGTTGCTTCTGCCCATAAGCACATAGGAAGATCTTAATCATGGATCATGGTCTTCACAGCTTCCATAATTGTTATGTTCTTCCTTTCAGCTACACCGTTCTATTGAGGATTATAGGGAGTAGTGAGTTCCCTCTTGATCCCAACATCTCCACTAATGGAGGACGATGGCATTGGGCCACACACATTTGAATGAATGAGTTCTAGGACTTCTTCTGCTTTGTTGTCTCTCTTCGGAAAAGGGTTCTTGATGTTCTTCCCTTGTGCACATCCATTGCATACGCCTTCATGGTCGACCTTGAGTTCTGGTAAACCTGTGACTGCTTTGCATATGTATGGTAGCACCTTGTAGTTGATGTGAGCTAATCTTCTATGCCAAAGTTCACATGAGTTTTCAATGGCGTGGGCCATGGCAGTTTCTGAGTGACCCTTTAGTCTATACAAGCCATTTTCTTCATTTCCAATGATGATTGCTTCATTCATGGTTTCTCGTTTAGCACGTTGCCTTCTGCAACCTTCACTATAGCTTCCTTAGGGTTATTACCTTGTGACCTGGAACAAGGTCAACAAAACAACAAGCAAGAGTAATATCCTTTTGATAATATAAAGCAATAACACGGACAATCATCATAGTAGCTCCTTTAGAGATATCATTTGCAACTTGTCTAAAGCAAAGATTTAAAGGCAAGGAATACAATACGAAATGAGGTCAACACTCTCATAGTGTTGTGATCAAACCTTCCTCCACGACAACCTTTGAATCTTATCAACTTGATTAATCAAACCTGGAGCCTTGTCCTCAAGAATGAGTGCTTTCTTTTCTTCCAAGTCTCCTTCACTCAAGTGACGAGTGCTTTCTTCAACCTGTCTTTTGTACTAGGACAATATGCTCTCTTGACAAAAGGTTTGGTTAGAGAATAAACTTTATGATCTCTACTTTAATCCATCTAATATTTTGATCATAGCTTCAACATGCAACACTGATCAAAATAATGTCATAACAAATAGATGCATATCAGAATAATCACACCTGGTTTGCATCATTCCTCTGAATGTGTTGGATCTTGACATCCTTCTAGATCTATGGCAAGAGATCCCTTCTCCTGCAAATACTCTCTAAAGTTTAACCATTTAAACATATATGAGTACATACCTCTGATAACATTTGCAGGTGGTGGCACCAATTGGCAGCAGTGGTAATCATTACCAACTTTAAAAACTTCAAGGGTGACTGCCACTGGTAGTACGGCTACAACTGCAACTAGTACTGCAACTGCAACTGGTACTGAGACTGCAACTGCAACTGCAACTTAGGGTTTTATGAGGAAACCCTAATTTTTCAAACTTTGAATTTTGAAATTCTGATCCAGGGGATAGATGCGCTGAGCTGAGGCGAGTTAGCTGGTGCAGTCAGATTTTTGAAATTCCAACTTTTACCCCTTCAAATTTGATCTGCTGATTTCTGGACTAGTGCTTTTGGTTTTCTGGTACTTCTGGTACTCTGGTTTTCTAGTACTTTGTGAAAACTAGGGTTTCACTTTCCGGGAGATCTAGCCATTGAAAAGGTGCGCTGATGATACCAAAGTAATCCTTGAGGGAGGGCGCACTTTTCTAGATGGTTTTGGGGCTGAAATACCTCACCACCAAAAAGCCCTAATTTGCATGTACGACAACAGTGACGTTTTTCACTTTTCTCTTGTGAAAGATGCTCTCTTCAGCTTAGCTCTGATACCATGTTAATGTTTAAGCCATTATTATAGTTCTTTTCATTTCAATAGATAACAGCAACATAAGACAAGATCACTGAGAAATACACAATCACAAGAGACACAGCATTTATCCTGGGAAACCCTCTAGGGGAAGAAAACCCAGCAAAACTTCCTTATTATAGATAGCCAATACAATGCCAAGAGATAACTCAAGCTAATATAGAAAGTCCTCTCCTAAAGATGTGCCTCTCTCTCTCTCTCTCTTCTCCAATTGCATCTCCGAAACTTGTCTCTCAAATGGACAAGTGAGTGTGTGTCTAAGTGAGGCGCTAGCCTCCTTATTTATACAAGTCTGGCATGTGTGAAGTGTCTCAAACTGGGTGGTTATAATTACCTTTATTATATTTTGGGGCCTCTTTGATATATTCTGGGGCCGACTTCTCTTTCTGCCTATTACAATTACATTATGACCAATCCGCAAAAGGGGATTTGGTCCTTTTACAATAGCCGACATGATCAATCCACAATGGGGATTGATCCAATGAATAATATATCAAATAACAATAAAAATACACTTTGCAGTTACATTATTTCAACAGTAAACTTGCTGTCCAAAAACAGCCAACATATCTGATTTTTACCCCTCGAAAACTGCCCTGAAAATGTTAAAAAATCAGCGAGTCTAAGCCACCATTGGCTCTGATACCATGTAGATTTTCTGAGGTACTATGAGGTTGCCCAATAGGTCTGTCTTTGACCTCTTGTTGGGCTCTAAGTTTCAATCTCTATGACTGTCCTTTGCTGCTGTTTTAGGACAGCAAACAGTCAAGTACTTTCTGCTCACAGTTTTAATGGTTAAGTGTCATTTTGAGGTGCCCTTGCAAGTGTTATATTTTCCCAATGTTAGCACATGCAATATACTAAAAACAAATAACACTACCTCCTATATATTTACAACTTTAAATGTTGATTTACAATTCTAAGCATGCATGAAATGAACACAAGTATTTTTGGTCAACATGACCCTGGATAAAACCCCTCCAGGAAAACCAGTTTGGAATGGAAGTATATATATGTGGAGAATAGAAGGTGGAATACAACAAGTACATGAAACAAATGAACCTGATACAATAGCAGCTTGTCTCTGTTGAGATTTGGGTACCTTGGAAAGTGGTCCGCATGTGTTTATGAGTCTCTAAACACAAAGGGGGAGACTATTACCCTTGTACTTTACTTTATGATTCTAATTTCACTTTGACTTAGGAGATTTAAGTCAAAAGTGAAATATGTCACTTAAGTCCTAAAGTGACAATTAATTCACAAAGTGGGTGAATTAATAGACATAAAGCAACGAAGGAAAGTGGGTTTCCTTAGTGAGACTTTTGGATTAGATCTCACCCATTGATTAGACTTGGCTAGATTGGATCTAGGCCATTGATCTTTTAGGGCTTGGCCAAAGGAGGCTAAAGGAGGGTATAGTGCATTTATGAGATTTATTCTTCACTTGTGAGAAGAGGAGAAGAGGAGGAGAGTTAGGGCACATTTCTCAAGGAGAGGAGGGCGCACTTGCATGAGGGTTTGAGGAGGAAGCTTTTGTTGGGTTGAGAGAGCTTGGAGATGCCTTCCATGGAGGCTTGGCTACCATTCTAGAAGAGGGCGCACATTTGTGATGGAGGGCGCATTTGATAGAGGAGAGGGCACAACCTTGAGAGGAGGGGTGCATATCTAGTAGAGGGAGCTCTACCCATTGCTTGGAGGCTCACTCCAATTGTCTTGGCTTACTCTTGTGCTATAGAGGGAGCTATGAGGAGTGAGGGCGCATGAGTCTAGAGGAGGAGGCGCATTCTATGGAGGTAGGCGCACTTGCTTGAGATGGTGGTGCATTCTTGGGAGGAGGGCACATCAAGAAAGGAAGTGGCTCATTCTTGGAGGGTTCTATCTAGTAGAGAGGAGGCGCACTTCATGAGGAGTTGAGGGCGCTTGGCTAGGGAGGATTCATCCTATTATCGCACAGTTTGTACTTGGAAGTAAAAGGAAGGTGAAAGAGAGGCAAACTGACGAAACTGAGACTATCCTACCACTATCACCTCGATAGGATAGCTCTTTCTGTTTAGGGTGGTAGGCCCAGGGGAGACGTCCTCGATGACCTGGGGTTTTGAGAAGGAAAAGGCTTATGGCTAAGTAAAAGTTTCCCCCCTCACAAGTCACCACCGATCAGAAGGTCCAGCTAAATAGCCAATAAAGATAATGATAACCAGAAGTGTACCTGCCTGAGACAAAGCAACAAGAAAACTATATATGTGCAAGATCACTTGTTGGTTAGTACTTCATTTAATCAAGGACTTTCTGATATAAAGCAATTGATCGATAATATTGATGAAGCAAATCAATGATGTACAATAGCAATAATCACAATATATCACTTCACAATAAGTGCTAAAGAAAGCTTCACAATAAGTGCTAAAGAAAGCTTCACAATGAGCAGGAACGTTTTATCATCAATATAGTAATACCATCATTCATTTAGAAGCAAAGACTATCATGCATTAGCCAATCGTTCAACTTGCTTAAAGAAGCTAAAATGCTGCAAAGTATAGCTATAATTCAAATGGATAATGGTAGCAATAGGGTTAGTAGGTTAGTCTAGGCTAGGGTTAGAAGATGTTAGCAATTGTTCAAAGGTATTGGTTGTTTGAAGTTTGTGATCAAGGCACTCAAGCATAAAGGTCTTAGATCAATGCATTCATAGGGAAAATGGAGTCAAAGGTAGTGGAAAATGTTGAAGAAGCAAAGTGATAATGGAGGGCTAAAGACAAGAGGGTTTGATGGTGAAGTGTGGTTGAGCCAAGGCTTTAACAATCAAACCCTAGGGGAAAACGGCTCACTAAGGTGTAGAAACCCTAGGCCTTAGTGTGTTTTCCTCCTTCTTTAGCTCAATGACAAGATAAAGAATGGCTAGGATTAAAGAGCATAGGTAGGGCTAAAGACAAGAGAGTTTGATGGTGAAGTGTTGTTGAGCCAAGGCTTCAACAATCAAACCCTAGGGGAAAACAGCTCACTAAGGTGTAGAAACCCTAGGCCTTAGTGTGTTTTCCTCCTTCTTTAGCTCAATGACAAGAATAAAAATGGCTAGGATTGAAGAGCATAGGTAGGGTGTTGCAAAGGCAAGGCCCTAAAAATGTGTTCAATAGGTAAAAATGGCTAATTGGCATAATCTAGTAGGGACATGAAATAAGGACACCAACAAGTGCTTATTCCCTAAGGTTTAATTCAACAATTTCATTAACAAAATGCAAGTAAAAGACTATAACCATTCAAGTAAGGGAAGGATTGCAGAAATTCACTTACATTCACCAAGTATCATCGAGCCAAACCCTAGTTGTAAACCTTCCAACAAGAAAAATGCCAAAAATAGCTAAGATAAGCCTTCCTTCAACAAGTGCGCCACAATTTCAGCCAATAACCCTAAGAGGGCCGAAAATTTCAGACCTCACCAAATGATGAGTGAAAGATGATCCCTAATAAGAGAGTTTTATCTCTCTATTTATACAATAGCAATGACCTCAATTAAATTTTAAGTCACCAAACGGTTGACAAGGCCAAAATACAAAATAATATTGTTTTACATTAAAATGTCATAAGAAAACCCTAATCAAGCAAATAAAGGTGATGTCATGCCCCTTTAGGGTGATGTTAAACCTCTTTAGGGCAACGTGGGCCTCCTGGAGAAAAACGTTAGCCCTCCTTGGGCCTCTGGAAGCTGCCACACGTGCCAAATATGCCACAACTGCCTGCCAAAACTCCCATATCGTTGGATGATGTCATAAGAGTTCCTGGGTGATGTCATGGGCCTTCCAAGGCGAACGTCCCAGTGGAGAGGGAACAACCCCCTGGGTAAGGCTCTTCCAGGCTGCCTCTGGTGGAACATCCTCCTCTTCTCCAATGCAAACCCTCTGATCTGTCTCTGCCCCCTGCTGGGGTCTCGGCATCCATCTGGTGGGCTCTTAGCCCCATGGAGGTCTAAACTAATCATCTCCCCATGTGTACCTATCCAATATGGTACTTGTCCATCGGGTATGATCCTGCACATCAACAGATACGCCCTCCACGGGCTCATAAGTCACAGGGATCATAGCAATGTCAATCACATCCGGTCATCACTTTTATTAAACATGTGCATAAAACCCCTTTTACTCAGTCAAATGCTCAAAGACATTATACAAATCTGCAAGCCAAGTTTGGAGGAAGTGACAGGGCGTCCTATTGGGCTAGTGTTCACTGGATGTGAGATGTTTCCGGGAGAAATCAAATCCAAGTCATGTTAGTGGATGAGGTGGATAAGGGATGTCCTGATAAGGGGTGCAGTGATAGCAAGGAAATGCATGGCTTACCTGTGGGTGCCTTTGTAGAAGGTGAGTTGCACCTGTCCTAGATGCAAATGTTTCCAAGCCCATTCATGCCTTTTATCTTTATTCTTTATTTCTTTTTAATTCATGAGGCTAATCAGGGGACACTACCCTGGCATGGTGACCAGTGGTGGCAGTGTTACCCATAAGCACTTTCATGGAAATGAGAAGGCTAGCACGCGATGAGACCCCCTTTCTCTTGGCTATGCCACCAAGAGCCACTACCCTGGCGTGGTAACCAGCTGCTAGTAGTGTCATACCGCTAGATGCCCATGGACCTAATAGGTTGGCTCGTGATGAGACCCCCTATCCTCTGACCAGGTCTAGTTTTATTATTTTTTATGTGTCCCTCTTGTTTCTTGCTAAAAAGCCTTTTACTGCTTTCTCGGGGATCCCTGGGCGAAGCATCTCGAGGTTTTATTTTTAGGCTTTATCTTTTGCCAGTTGCTTTTACCCTCTGGGCCTTTAGCCCCTTCTTCCCACAAGGTAAGGTGCAACCCTTAAATAATTGGCCAACCCAATGTCAGTGTGATGGGAGCGGACGATGACTTTTCATGAATCCCCCCAGTGGCAACTCAAAACCTATGGGCACAAGCTTACTAGGGCATCATGTCATTCCCCCCAGACATGGTCAAGTGGATAAGTGTAAGATCCAAGCACTCGTTAGAAACAAAAAGAACTAAATGCACATATTCAAAGGTTTTGAGGATCAGAGTGACACATACCATGATACCCGGACTCATTACCTCATGGAGCAAGATCCATCTCTGCTACAGGACCAGGCCGAGGTGATGGATGTTGCTGCTGACAAGGTGGAGGCACTGAAGAAAACAAAGGATGGGCCCTCTAGGACCATGCTCAAGTCGATCTGGCTCTCAGTACTCCATGTCTAGGACCTGTGGGCCTCGAGACATAATCTCCTTAGTTATCCCTAAAGTGGGGGATAACATCTGGCTCCAACTCAGGGACATGTGCTCACCGTAGAGCGCATGAGAACCTCAACAGCTCTGGCACAACCTGTAACCTGCTTGATCTCAACATAAACTATTAGTAATCATTTGGGATAGTGATATCACCCCCAGCTCATATATATGAAATAAAATGAAAACAAGCATATGTACAAATGTGAAAGCAAACTACTCTAGCTTGAAATGCAAATGGTATATACAATGAATGCAAATGCCTACTTACCTGTACTTACCTATTGGTTGGATGTTAGGTGTAGTCAAACGACCAGTGAAACCAATCCAGCGATATCCCACAATACCTGCCTTTGTGCTTCATCGTAAACCAAAACAGTGATAAGTAAAGCACAAAAATAACATGGGTTAGAGAATATATCGTATCGTCGGAAATAATAAAGTCTAACTCATGGAGGCGGGTGGGAGGGATAAAATCATGCCAAGTCACTCTCTGAGGAAAGTGCTCAATCCACTTCAGGAAGGGATCGTGAAAAGTCAAAGGCTCAGAAAACTGACTCAAAATGTCTGAAGGCTGGCTACCTAAGACGTCCTCACAGTGTGAAACCTGGGAGAGGATTGACATGGATCTAGAAGAGGACTGACAAACGCTTAAGGGAAGGTTGAAAAGCTTAGATGACAGACCTTTTCTTGGAGTATTCAACCTACCCTTGAACTCTAGGGTTTGCCTTAGAGGAAACTCAATACAAAAGACATATTTCCCAACTACACCTTTAATGACACAGCAAGGTAAAGTAATCGGAGGTGGTTGGAGAAAGTTGTCACAAGAATCATTCTTCAAGCAAACAATGTCCTTACTCCTATCAAGACCTGAGCACAGTGGTGGTTGAAAATCATCTTCATGGAAAGGATCCAAGTGCTCAGAGGAGTACTCATCAAAGTCCTCAAGGTACGACCGAAAATCATCAGGAAAATACGAGACTAGGTCAACCTTGGGTGTTTGGAAAGCATCGGTAATCATATCATTTCCTGGTCAAAATCAAGAGTAGTCTGTTGTGATAACTGTGAAGGCAACACTTGGAAATGATTCTCAATGTCGTAAATGGGGTCCATATCATAACCAACTACATCCCATTTACGTCCTCCAACATGTATGAACTCATCAATGTCAACTATGTCAGTATCTGTATCATAACATGGAGGATTCAAAACATTCAAAGGCTCATCCATCTCCTCCTCATTTCCCAAATCATAAAGTAGAAAATCATCAAATTTTCGGAGAGGAGGGTAACTTACTGTGTTTGTTTCTTTTTGTGCAGAAACTTCGAGGACTTGGGTGTTTTCAACATGCATCATTGTTTCATCCTCATAAATTGCCCCTACATCTTCAAATGTACAACAAGGAAGATCTACCTTGCCTGAGGATTCCATTTCTTCTTCCTTCTCTGAATCATAAAACAAGGCATTATCCAGATCCTGAAAAGGAAAGTGACTAACCTCATTCTCTTCTTCTTGTACAAGGGGAAAAGGCTCGTGGATGGCTTCGTCAGAGGGAGGAGCACAGGTTGATACTTCATCATTTTGCTTAGGTTCCAGCTCCTCAACCATGTCTTCATCCTGTTGGTTGATGACTTGTTCCCTTCTTTCTTGTGAATTTTCAGTAAAGATCTCAAGGCAAACTAATCTCTCCAAACTAAAGGTATCTGGGGTAAAGGGATGTCCTTCCTTGAACAAGGAGATATTTGCCTCAATTTCTATAGCCATGTTATAAGCTTCTTTAAGTGTTTTTGGACCCTTTTTGTCGAGGAGGAAACCCAAATGCACCAAAAGTGCATTGGTATAGAGATACATGAGGTACTTGTCTTCAGGATAATGGCTTCTAGGAATCTGGTACAGCAATATCTGAAACCTAAACTCGAAAGCCCTGATAGTCTCATCCTCAGTTTGTCTTATGTATTCAAGCCCTTTAGGTAATATTTGGATATCTTCCAAATTCATACCCCAACTCATGAGAAAGGTTTCTTCTAACTGGTCCATAGACGTGATGCTAGCGGCCGGGAGATTATCATACCATCTCCTGGCATTTTCATGCAGAGTGGCAAAGAAAAGTTTCATTACCAAGTCTTCAGCATCATCACTGATAGGGTGGAGTTGAAAGAAAGCCCAAAAATTACTCATGTGATAGTCAAGTCTTTCCCCATCACTACCAGTGAATCTAGGGAGCCACTTTTCGTACTTCGGGGGCATTTGTCGAGGGTATCCCTGGATTTTATTCATGTCCAAAGGTGTGAAGTTTCCTGGGTCCCATTGAGAAGTCATAGTTGGCTTCGTCATCAATGGAGTCGCCAGATAATTTTCTTGAAATTATCAAAGAAATAAGGGAATCACCCTTAGTGGAGTCGCCAGGTAAGCTTTGAAAGATAAGGACTCTTGAGAAAAGGCTTATCGAAAAGTATCGTCTTGAGGAGAATTGACTTAGTGTTCCCCAACAACGGCGCCAAAATGTTATCGCACAGTTTGTACGGAAGTCTGTACTCCTCGTTGGCTGAGTGAATCAGACATATTCCTCTTTTGGATGTGTTATCCACCAAGTTGCACTAGGATGGACTTGCAGTTGAGTCGCCAAAGATTGAGCAAGTATTTGCTCAAGTTTAGAGTTCAGAAGTCCAACCGATCATATGGCCACCTTTTTCTTCTCCTTCTTCTATACCGCATTTCTATACCCCTGTGGGAAATTGTAATAAAATGACTTAAGCATGTGATTTTTGTAATAGGCTTAGCCACTTGAGACTTAAACACTAGTACATTACTCTAGAGTATTTTTTTTACTTGCTAATTATATTTTGCTTTTCAGCGATTTATAATTTTCGAGTTTTTTCACTCAATATCCTCCAAAGCTAGAGTAATTGTCCTAGTGGATATGACTTGGGGTGTTGTTTAAGTCTAGAGTCCTATGTATATACCCATGCTAAGCATTATCCTAGAGTCTCGTGGAAATGTGCTAAGTCCCCCTTAGGATTTTTAATGTTTTTTGCAAATAAACAATTTCCCGTAAAATCGAGATATTTTAATTGTAATTGATGAATAAGTTAAAAAAGTAGTACTAGGAGGCATTATATGCCTTGTGGGTACTCGTTTTCACATCCAGAGTACCCATTTTACCTAAGAACCACCTTTTCGAGGGTAAAAATTGAGTTTTACTCAAGAAAAATGATTTTCTCTTGAAAAAGGTAAATAAATGACAAATAAAAGACAAAAATCAGCAAATGTTATTTTTGTGGAAACATGTTTGAGACATGTTTTTAGTTAACCCCTCCTCTCTCATTGTTCACTAGTTCTTAGAATCACTTGAGACGAGTTATGGATGAGTTAAGATAGAGATATGGCAAGTGGATGAGAATCCCAAGAAAGGATGCACACCTCTCATTGAAATATTGTAACTGCAAAGAGTATTCTATTTATTATTGAGTTATTATTCATTAGATCAATCCCCTTTTGTGGATTGATCATGTCGGGCATTGTAATTGACCAAATCCCCTTTTGT
>WSFP011531096.1:0-12043 GCA_009831015.1 Picea engelmannii
TTTGTAAGGAAAGCATTCAGTTGAGGATTCCCGAAGGACCTTCCGCTGGAGGGAAGAGGAACCATTATCCCTTTCTACAGCGTGTGCTTTGGTTTTTGTTAATAGATCAAGCCTTGAAACCACTGGGAACTCCCTTGTCTCACATTTTGAAGTTTTGTTTATGGTTGTAATGTTATTTGCTTTTCAGTTATTAGGTAGATTTTATTTCGTTTGGTTTTCTATTCTCTGTTAACCCATTTTGATCCACAGCAAACCTGTTCTGCCTTGCTGAGCCCAACAGGGCATGCTAGTGCTCCCATTCTTGCTCACCCGGCGACGATTCGAGCACGAACACCAACCAAGGGTAGTCTTGAGTCCCACAACATCTTGACTTCGTTAATATTACCCGTCAGTACCTTATATCATCTATTACTCATTGGATTTCAAGAATCCCTTAGCTTATTGGAGTTGCATCTCCCTTCATGTCGACATCCATGCAGTTTCCATAAGGGTGGCAATATCTTGACTCTCATTACCTTTTCAATGAGGAGAATTGGACGGCACAGAGAGAATCATCATTTCTTTTTTATTCTGTTGACCCCCATAATATTCGACTTCAACAAAATCCCATGTTACGGTGGGTCTTACTATGCGACTATTTCAGTTGTCTCACACCAGCCAAAGACCTATGAATTTGTTAGGCCATCAATGCCTACGAGTCATCGACAATTCTTACAGTTGTTATTGAATCACTTCAGAGACTGTTCACCATTTAGAACTTTCATCTGTCGTTATCAATCGCCCACAAGGGTGCTGTAGTTATCTACATCAGCATCCATCATCAGTCACATTCCCAAATTTTGGTTTCATGACACGAGCATGGGGCATGCTCGCCTTGTTTGTACACATATTTTATTTTTTCCTACAGAAAGATTTGGGTCCCACAGTTTTCCCTCTATTTCCGATGGATCGCTCTTACAGTTTCTCTCTTCACTCTTCCTTACAATGGCACTCTCAGAAAAATAAATATTGATTTATTTTGGCTATAAGTATTCTCCTAACCTCACACATCATGGGGCATCTGTTATCACTGAAAAATCATCCACAACATTGCACACAATGTTTAAAGAAAGAAATCAATGCTAGCAGCAATTACTCCACCTATAGCACCAAAATATATCCAAAAGGAAAAAACCTATATACTTGGTTCAAAAATCAAAGTGCGCAAATTAACCAAAGGAAGCGCGTGCACAGTGCACAAAATGCGCAGACTAACATAGCCCTCAGTGCACACTTTGCGCAAGATGTGCGATTGTCTATGAGAAAATCCATGCACTTCAATGAACAATGCATTTATGAATATTGTCAGCCTCTCAACCACTTCTAGTCCATCCCCCAATAGAATTTGACACTCATATCTGAGCGAAATCTAGCTTGGAGGTTGGTCAAGGGCTATGAAGTGCCCTAAAAGGCCCCTTTGTTCACACTATGAACCAATTATATCTTTCCATGAATGGATGCTATAAATATGTGCCACGGGTGTGCTAGAAAAATAATAACTTCAAATTATTGTTATGTTGCAAGAATTCTTCTTTGAGAATCCTCTTTTCTCTTTGAATCATTCAAGCACTGTTGCAAGGGCCATTCCACTCACCTCTTGAGAGGATTGGCATTGTATTTCTTCACCATTGTTACTTTCCATTTTCATTAATAGAAGAGATTTCTATTAGGGAACTAAAGAGCCCTCCCAAGGAGGAAGAGGGGACTCATAAGTCCGTGCCTTTCTCTATGGTGTTTATCCTATCAATATATTGATCCATTGGTAGCTATGTATTGGTCATTCTTTTCTTTTCGTGGTTCTAGTTCTTTCAAGTTTATCTAACATTTATTTCTTATTTGTTTTTAGTTTTATTTATTTTTTTCATGTGTATTTGGTTATCTAATCAACTCACAAACTTTTGTCTTGTTTAGCTAACTTAACTAAGCATGCAAGTGTTGTGTTTTTTCTCACCCATGTGACAAAACCAACACAAAAGTCGTAAAATGGTTGGAATTGTCAATGACACCGCACCCGCATCCCTACACCATCAATTGGTTTCACCAAGGAAGAGATCTCCACGTCAGCCAACAATGTCGTCTTCCCTATGACATAAATCCCTTCAAATATGAGGTATTGTGTGATATTTCTCCCCTTGAAGTTTGTGATGTTCTTTTAGGACAACCATATTTGTGGAAGCGACATGTTGTGTATGAGTCTAGACCTTGAAGTGTTATTATTACTTTGGGTAGACAATTGTACATGATACCAGAGGTAACATCACCTACCGTTATTTCTTTAATCTTTGCTAAGAAATGCAGTAAGGTCATTTCACAGACCAGGAAGTTCCTCTTCTTTGTGATCCGTGCTCGCAGTAAGTAGAAGGTCTCTTCCACATTCGTGACCTCTACACAGAGCCTCTCTTTGTAGATGAAGCAGGTGGATGGAATCATGGAAGAGTACAGAGACATCTTCTCCTCACCCATCGGGGTACCGATGCACTGCCAAGTCAAGCATCCAATTGATCTAACCCCTGATGCACTGCCAATTCAAGCATCCAATTGATCTAACCCCCGATGCACCTCTACCAAATGGATCATTTTATATTCACTCGTTGATGGAAAATGACGAAATCAAGTGTCAGATCCAAGAGATGCTTCAAAAGGGGAACATCAAACCCAACTCCTCCCCTTGTGGAAGCTCAGTTATACTGGTGAAAAATAAAGATGAGACATGACAGCTCTGCATTGATTACAGAGAATTAAACAAAATCAGAGTCAGGAACCGGTACCCAATTCCCCGAATTGATGACCTTCTTGACCAACTCAAGGGGGCCAAGTTCTTCAGCAATATTGAACTAAATTATGGATACCACCAAGTTCCCATTGAACCTAATGATGTATGGAAGACAATTTTCAAATCTAAAGAAGGTCTCTTCGAATGGTTGGTCATTCCCTTTGGCCTAACGAATGCACCAATAAATTTCATGAGGTTGATGGATGATGTATTGAGACCCTTCACCAACTCTTTTGTGGTGGTATATTTGGATGACATCCTCATTTTCAACAAAACTTGGGAGGAGCACAAGCAACATATTTAGTAGGTTTTGAGCACTCTGTGGCAGCACAAGCTATATGCCAACTTGAAAAAATTCTCCTTTGGCATGAACAGGGTCCAATACTTGGGATACATTGTTGATGAAAACGGGGTAAATGTGGATCCAACTAATATCCAAGCCATTCGTGACTGGCCATCCCCGACCACACTAGCCGATCTTCGGAGCTTCTTGGGACTTGCCAAATTTTACCGATGATTCGTGTTGAGATTCTCCCATATTGCATGGGCCCTCAGCGAAGTGACCAAGGGTGATGGAAAGGAAACATTTGCATGGGGGAAGGCATAAAAATGACAATTTGATGATATGAATCATCGCTTATTCTCAGCTCCATTACCCTCCTTATCTAATCTTCAAAAACCATTCAAGATTGAGATGGATGCATCCTACTATGTTATAGGTGCATTTCTCACTCAACACGGTCATATGGTAGCATACCATAGTGAGACACTCTCAAATAGTGTCTGGAAATACCCCACCTATGACAAAGAAATGTATTCCATTGTGCAAGCATGTCATCAATGGAAACATTACATTCCAGGAAAGGAGTCAGTCATCCACATTGATCACAAGCCTCTGCGGTTCATATAGACACAGGGGAAGTTGTAGAATGAACGCCATCAGAAGTGGTCCACATACCTACAGCAGTTCCATCTCAACATCAAGTATAATACATGGAGCACAAATTGTGTCATTGACTACCTCAGTTGACCTCCCGTGGATAAACTCACCACCGTGCTCCATTCCTATGGGAATGAGGCATCTGAGTGGCCCCAACTTTATCGGCAAGATCCTAACTTCGCCACCACCTATCAGCTCTTGGGTACATGCGCAAATGTCATCGATTTTCACATCCATAATGGATTGTTATTTTGTCTGGGCCACCTCTATGTTCATGCAAGAAAGCGTGCAAAGATGATTTGGGAGGCTCACTACAGTTAGATGGTAGGACATTTTGGCATGGAGAAAATGGTGGTCATTCTACAAAAACATTTTTATTGTCCAAAACTTTGATAGGATGTCAAAAATTATATCATATATTGCATTTCATGTGCTATTTCCAAGCCAACCATCAAGAAGCAAGGCTTATACACCCATCTTCCTACTCCCGATAGGCCTTGGTAATCCATCTCGATGGATTACATGTCTGGCCTTCCATCCACCAAGCAAGGAAATGATTGTATATTTGTGGTGGTTGATCGGTTTTTAAAGATGGTCATTCTCACAACATTCAAGAAGAGCGTCACAATGACAGATACTGCCAAGATCTTCTTTGAACGAGTGTGGCTCCATTTTGGGATACCAGAGACAATCATCTCCGATCGAGAGAGAAGGTTGCTTAGCACATTTTGGTCGAGTTTCTGGTCACTGTTGGAAACCAAGCTCACTAAATCCACTGCCTTCCACCTTCAAATTGATGGCTAGACAAAGGTCATCAATCGAATGATTGTGCACAACCTATGCATGTATAACTCTAAGCATCCACGTACATGGGATGAGATTCTTCCCTATGTTCAACATAGCTACATCAGGTCTCTCCATAGCTCCACAAGGCATAGCCCCATTTTAGGTGGGGCTAGGATTCCAACCCTTGGGTCCCATTGATGTTTCATTACCTCTTGCAACCACACAGACAAAATATTCTCATTTTCAGTTTGACGCCGACAAATCCACCAGATTCATTGAGCGGATTCAACACATCCTCCAACAGGTCCATGATATTTTGCAGAAAGCCAATGCTAAGTACAAGAAGTTCCATGATCAAGACTGGGTACCGCACAAGTTCCAGGTGGGAGACAAGGTTTGGTTACATTTGTAGAAAAAATGCCTTGCGGGGCCCCATAGGAAGCTCCATCCACTTCACTATGGGCCTTACACTATCACCAAGGTTCTGGGAGACAATTCTTTTGAGATCAACACTCCCTCCTTCTTTGGCTTGCACCTAGTGTTCAATGTGGACCTCCTCCAGCCATATTTTCCACCATTATTGGACACCTCAGAGATTGCAAAATAGTTGACACCAATAGATCTCAACCCTGATTGCATGGAACAGGAATCGACTGATCAAATAGTGGACACACAAGTCAAGGGAACTCACCAGCAGAGGATCCTACTTTATCGGGCTGTCAAGGCACAACAGCTCCTACACCAAGGAAAATGGCTCACCCAGGGCCAAATTCAGTAGAAATTCCCTCACCTGATGGGGGAACTTAACAAAATGGAGACCATTTCTTCCTAAGGGGAGAGGACTGATCCAACTGGATATTGGTGGCCACCCACCTATTCCAACTGGCTCCTTTTGACAGTTTTATTTCAACACGTTCTTTTGTAATTCTTTGTAATTGTGGGTTATACACTTTCATGGTTTTTTGAATCCCTACACATCTTCCAGGTGGATATTGGTGGCTTCCCACCTAATCCAACTGTCTTATTTTGGAAATTTTCATGTCAATACATCTTTTTGTACTTCCATGGTCGTTTTTGGGGCCCTAAACAGTGTTTTTTTATCTTGCCATAGTCAAACTGTAGAACGAGTCTAATGTTTATGGAATAATGTGTATTTCTCTAAAATAAATTTCCAACGGGCTATCACGCGCCTAAAACAGAGTTAGTATGCAAAAGTTACAACCCTGGGAAGTTGAGGTACCAACTTACCCATCAAGGCCCACATAACATTTGGTGTTTCATCTCCTAGAATTAGGTTTTTGGATGTCTAGGGTTTTGGAATTCGTGAGTAATGTTAAAAAGGCCTCTAGAGCCTCATTGTAATCATTCTTCTCATATGGATGCATGTACCAGCCACATCTCTTCTCAGAGATAGCTACCATCATGTGAGCAAGTTGTTTTCAGTTCTACAGTTTTACAACTTCAGCCTGTTTCATTTATTAAATAGAAGTTATTGCTCACTGGATATCTGTTTTTTTTCTCCATATCTCTTTGTTATTGTATTCAATTTGTTATTTATTTCACTCCTCTCATAAATCCATATCAAGTCAAGCTTATTTATTACATCCTTATCTCCATCAACTACTTTGATTGACTTGTCTCTTACTTACTCACACAGGTCATCAACTCTGGTTTACCTACTCAGTAGGTCATCATGCCACACATAAATGAGTTATGTATTCTTATTACACATTATTTTAGTCATCCCTATGAACGTTAATGATGTAAACCTATATGTTTCCTTCATAGGGGTCAATGGCCCGAGTTCCTGAAGAGAGAAGGGAGAAGAACTTTTCCTGAGAAAAGAAGTTTCATTTTCCCTTGTAAAAACCCTATAAAAAGGAAGTTCATAGGTTGCATTATATATAGGGTGTGAGAATACCTAATTCCCATAGGCTGCATCATAGCTACGTCGTGAGGAGTTCACAGTATGCTCTATAGGCAGGGTGCAAGAATGCTTACACGTGGGAAAAACGAGCGTTTTCTCAAATCTTCTAGAAGGAGAAACTTCCATGGTGAGGTGGCACCGAATGGTTTGGATATTACTCCCTTTCATGATTTAGTGGGATCATCCTAACCTCCTCACCTTGTCCTCTTTAGCTTATAAAAGGAGAGGAGCTCTCATGGAGAAGGGCTAAGTTGGATTTGGCTTGGAATTATTAGCTTGGGTGGAGTGTCTTTGAGTTTTGCCTTTGTCAAGATATATTGTGAATATTATCAGATCTGTGCTCTCAGAATTCTTGGAATCGAAGTGTGTGGGGAATGAAGGACAGTTGGAAGGGACCTTACGACATCAAGGCCATGGTTGTAATATCTCTTTCACATTTAATATGATACAATGATATGATTCTTTCCTATAAAGCTTGTTGTGTTTTATTGTATGATTCCTTTATCACATACATAGGTTTATATTGAGATTATGTTATTACTATCACTTTGGTTGGTTGTGTTCTTTTGTAGGTTCATCATTGTACGAGCATTGGAATGGAGCTAGGATGGTGATGGTGAGAGGAAGCGACATTTAAATGGTATCTCACCCATCGCTCTTTAGTTAGTAAATTCAATATTTAAAACTTAAGGGAAGTGTCATGTTTTGGTGTGTTTTGTTCTAGATCTAGGTGGATCTAGGGAGATCAGTTAGTGTTCGTACCTACCGATTTATCCAATAACAAATTGGCGACCATACTGGGGAACAGATTGTTTCCTAGTTAGTCTAGTTTCCCTTCCTTTGATTGCTTGTTTTCTAGTCTCTGAGTCTATGGGACGTCCATCCAGACTCTCTGTATCTAGAAGTTCACTTAGATTCCCTGTCCTTTTTCAAAATTTTCTTTGATTACAGACATTCTCGCATTGTACCTCTCTACAGCTTGCGAAAACCATTGATTTTTGCACCCTGCTGTTAGATCCAGTGCGAACTTCTCGTACCCTACTAGTGTTTAACCTGTGAGAATACCTAATTCTCGCGCTGTACTCTACTGCTAGGCTACAAAATTGTTTGTAAATTTTTTTGGATTGGCTCTTGTCATCCTTTGATGACCCAGTTTTGCGTTGATCAGTTGGATTGAGCTTTTGGAGCCTATATTGATCTGTTTACAGTCTGCTTGACATTCTTTGAGTTACTTTTAGCCACATTGGCTTTGTTTGGTTTTGAAGGATTAGTCTCTTACTTTGAGTATCTTTCAATTACAAAACATGTGTTTTCTTTATAATTGTTTAGGGAAAGATCAAATTTCTTCTGAATAGTTCGCTTTAAAAGAAAACTTTTAGTTTGGGTTTCTTTGTTTTAAGAAAGTTCATTATTACTTTTAGTGAACTTTTTTAAACAAGAGGATTTAATTTCTTGATTTATATTAGATTGGGGGCATCCTTGCATTTGAAGTAGCGAAATTGCATGATTCTTGGCATTTTTTGGTCTTAAATTCCGAAAAAATTTCCCCCTCATGGCCCAGGGGGGGGCATGAATCGTGCATTGGTGTACAGTACCTTTTACTCATTTCTTGAGAATCTTGATATTGATGAGTTTAATATATTTCGGGACATTGTGTATATGGGAATGATAAATGTTTTCTCCTTCTTGTAGCATAACTTTCATCGAAATGAAAAGATTGCATCTTCATCTCTTTGCATAACTTTTGAGTTGGTCAAAGCACCATATTGTTCACGCCATTTTCCTATTGACTAACAACAGCCATAAAATAAATCTCTTATAAAAACTTATTAGACGTTTTTTATACTTTCTGGTAGAAAACCTACATTAGATTAGTTATAGGGATTTGGAATAGGTGTGAAAGATAACTTTCCAAAGTTGCCTACAAACATAGAATATTGAGTTAGGGAGCAGTTAAATCCACATATTACATTTTGTCCTGGGAATCCCTTCTAACACAAGGGTCAATCACGAGGTTGCATTGAGACTGGCAAAGTTACTCACCCTATTTTGTTGGTCTTGGTGTAGAGGTTGCGCGTATTATGGGGGTCGCTTGAGAGGTATACCCACAATGATGAGTGGAAGCCTTTCAAGTTGATTTCGAGCTAGATACCCTCCCCTTGCGCATGGATCAGACTATCGACTATTTCCCCAGGCATCACTGTAGTGATTGGTAACCTTATTGGCCTATCTCTTTAGGGTCTTTACACAAGGTGATTGTGGAGGGGCAAGTCATCACGGTACCTGGAATCGACATTGTCCAAACTCACTCGGGATCCTTGAACGGTATACCCATGATTATGTGTGGGAGCTTGCACCAGGGTGTAAGTCCGTTAAGCAAGTCGTCAACGTAACTTTTCCACCCACTCTATCTAAACCCCTTCTTACTTTGTTCCTGCGATGTTGGATTTCATCACCAAATAGTGTGCTCATTGTGAGAAGGTTCTGTTTTCTTGCTTTCTTACTAGGTTTTTAATGTGTGTTGTTTTTTTTCTCTAGTGGACTCTAGATTGGATCTTTATTTTTATGGTGTCAGTTCCCATAATGACCAATGAAGGAACTCCTTTTCCTGGGGAACCTTTTCTTTTTCCTTCTTACGGAAACATTGGTCCTCCTCATATTGCTACTTTGAGCCTTCCAGGTCTCACAATTGGGTTACCAGTATGGTTTTTTTCCACTCAGGTAATCTCAAATGCAGTTAGTGCTTCAGTCACAAGCACTCCCCCTCAAGAACATCAGCCTCATATTGATCCTTCACCGTCTCCACCAATAATATCTTCTTTGCCTTCTTCACTTGCAAGGTCTTCTTCCATTTCATCTTCTTCACCGAGTGAAAGATCTCAAGCTGGTAACTTGGTGGATAAGAAGAAGAAGAAGAAAAATAAGCAAGGATCCAAACTTCCAACCACTGTCAAACATGTTGGAAAACAACCAGTTACTGTTAATCGTGCTGGGAGTGTTGATGATGTCAAGATCACCCAAACAACCTGTAAGCCCAAGTACCCTTGCAGGCTTTGTAAGGGTAGCCATATTCTTAAGGATTTCCCTGGTCTATCCAAGTTTATATAAGTATGGTCTACACATCCTCACCAACCCATGTCGTTAGCCTCTGAACAACATGTTGATGACTTCTCATCGACTAGTCACAATATAATTGGGAAGAAGAAAAGTAGAGACAAGTTCCCATGTATGTTATGCAAAGGGCGTCATCTAAATCATCTTTTCCCTCGTATAGAAAAAACCTCAAAATTACTGGAAGACATGAGTATTTCACAGCCTCAACTTCCAGCTGCTTATCAAAATATTTCTCTCAACCCACCTGTAGTTGATGAAATGATCAATCTAGTCCCCCCGTCGGTCAATCCAGTTGATCAAGTGGTCAATCTGGTCACGTCCTTAATTGAACTAGTTGACAAAGTGGTCGATCCGATCCCATCGTCGGTCAATCCCACTCTCCCTTTAGAGAGTGTTAACAAAGTGGTTGATCCGATCCCATCGTCGGTCGATCCCACTCTCCCATTAGAGAGTGAAACCCAAGTGGTCGATCCGTTTCCACCTGTCGACCCCATTCTCCACTTGGAGAATGAAACCCAAGTGATCGATCTGATCTCTTCATCGGTCGATCCTACTCTACCGCTAGAGATTAAACCCGATACTATCCATGTTTTTCTCATTGATACAGAATCTACCATGCCAGGGGCTATTCCTCCTTCTCCTGTGGAACCCCCTCCAAGTTATGAGGCCATCCATTTTGATTGGGGTGTGCTAATTGGACCTCGTCTTCCCTCTCACATACCTTTCCATATTACAGTATAGGTTTGTGGTCGATACGTTCCTCAGCCACTAATAGATGAAGGTGCATCCATTAGTATTTTGTCCTCTTTTGCTTGGAAAGCTTTGGGTTGTCCTCCACTTGCACCGGTTACACAAAATCTGTTAGCTTTTAACAGAAGAACTAGTCAACCTTTAGGGACCCTTCCTCAGTTTCATGTAACTTTGGGAGGGAAAACTGTCTTTATTGACATCATGGTAGTCCAAGACCCCTTGGATTTTTCTTTACTCCTTGGGCGAGATTATGTTTATGCCATGAAAGCTATTGTGTCTACTCGTTTTCATGTGATATATTTCCCTCACGATGGACTGGTTATGACTGTTGATCAAATTTCATTAATTGACCCTGCCTGGATTGCCTCCATGAATGGTTCTTATATGCAGACGGTATCGCCCCCACCATAGGTCAATTATGTGGCGTTGTCGCCCATGGCTTCAACTTCTGATGACTTAGATCCAGTAGTTGACATGGTGATCTCTTCGATAGGGTTCTTAGAGCCTAATATATTTACTCCTATCGCGACCCTCGACATGGTGTCCTTCCAAAGTTGTTTCTTCCTTCCAGCAAAGACCTCTTGGAAGACATGACCGAGTTTTGTCCCTTGACATGGTCTCCTTTCGGAGCATTGTCCTCTTGGAATCCATGATCAAGAAGACTCCGAGGATAGATTTTTCATCTCTGAGGAAACCTCTTTAAAAAATGAAATAGAGGCATATGAGCATGATTTTCTGATTTCAAGCTCATTAAAAAATGAAACCAGACTTGAGCATAGTTCTTGTTTCTGTGTCAATCTCATTAAAAAATGAAATATTTTTCCCCCTCTCTGTTTGAGTCAATTCCTTCGTCTAGTATTTGAAGTTTTATTTCCTCCACCTTTTTCGTTGGATGAAACGAAGCTTGGGGGGCAATACTTTCATCCTCTGGACTTCATGCTGAAGTAGAGCCACTAGTTTCTTAAGTTGGGGGCTAAGTACCAACCATCCATGTGTTATGCGTTGGGAAGTCCAAGCATAGTTTTCTATGGTTCAAGCTTGTGTAAAAATGAAACCACTTACCTCAAGCATAGTTTCCTCTGGTTCAAGCTTGTGTAAAAATGAAACCAGGTCCAAGCATAGTTTTGTTTTGTTTTAAAGCTTGTGTAAAAATGAAAACAATCCTGAGCTTAGTCTTTGTTCTTTCTCATGCTCGTAAATACATGAGAATAAGTTACCGATCTTAGTATTTGTTCTTTCTCGTGCTCGTAAATCAATGAAAATGTAACTGAGTATACGTTTATCACTTTTTCAGACTCGTAAAGGTTATATGAAAAAGGAACCCCCTGGAGTTCCCTTTAATCTCTTTTCAGACTCTCTAAACATGAAAATATTGTCAAGCAATCTTTTTCTTTTCACGCTCATAAAATTATTTGAAGAAAACATTCAGTGAGTGATAGTTTATCACTTTTTCTGTCTCATCTAACTAATTTATGAAAAAGGAACTGGGAGAGTTATCTTTAAGTGTTTTTCAGACTCTCAAAACACGAAAAACCCCTGAGTTTTCTTTCTTTGGACTCATAAAACAAACATTGAAAGGCCCATGTGGGACTGAACCACTCCTTCCTAGGGTTTGTTAAACATACTCCGAAGGATTCATCTAAAGGATGAGCTTACATTACAAGCATATGTTATCCTCCTCAAGCTTGCGTAAAAATAAAAAGGTACTCACCAG
>WSFP011531097.1:0-12043 GCA_009831015.1 Picea engelmannii
CCTATCCTACCTACCTACATATTTAGCCCAGATTAGACTGTTGGGCCAAAAATTCCTCTACCCTAGGGATATTTGACCAAGTTTAAACAGTTTGGTCAAATTTATTCACTAACCAACCCATCTACTTGGCTAAGATTAAACAGTTTAAACAAGACTTATTCACTAAGCCTATCAACATAAATTCAAAAGTCCTGACCATGATTAAAATGTATGGATCAAGTCATTAATATTGCATGGGGATTTTATCCATTTTCTTTTATGCCCTCTTTTATTCTTTTTCTTTTCTTTCTTTTCTTTTTCTTTCTTTTCTTTCCTTTCTTTTTCTTTCTTTTCTTTCCTTTCTTTTTCTTTCTTTTTGAAAATAATTTGCAAGGATAAAATATTATTTCCAGCCAAAATACATCAAGAGTAAAAATCTCCAGTCACTAGTTGATCCTATGAAATATAGGGTTATAACAGTGGCTCCACCTGGGGATGGTGCTCTCCTTGCGAGGTGTCAAGAACCTGTCTCCTGATGTCTGTAAAAAAAATTCTCCATTGCTTATTCTACTATTTGATATGTTTTTTATTTTGAGAATTTTTGGTGGCATTGGTCAATGGCTTAGGACCTTCTCTGTGGGCTTCAACCATCTGATCAATATCAACCACACACAACCTTAATGAAAAAAATAAAATGGTATGTATAGTGGAAAAAAATTTGTGATATCTTTATTGGGGTGGAAAATAATGCTTCAGCATCTTGTCGTTCACAGGTCCACCTGGCAGGTCTGTTCCATCATTGTTTTTGAGCAAAAATGTGTTATTTCCTCTGAATGTCTGAATGTCTGAATGGTGTAAGGTCCTTTCCACAAGCTATCAAATTTTCCATGCTTACCCTTATCCTCATTTCTAGAATCCCATTTCAGAACCAAGTCGCCTAACTCAAAATCATCTTCTTTAGTCCTTCTGTCAAAAATCTTTTTTATGTTCTCTTGGATGACCTGAGTCTTGTTGTATACCTCTTCTATGGACTGCATTAAATGAATCATTTTATTTATCCTCCATTGAACATCATTTGGCTCTACTTGTGCTTCCTGCAATAGTTTCATGACAAGGACTCCTAAGGAAAAGGGAAAAATTGCTTCAGTGCCATATACAAATTGGTATGGAGACATGTCAATTGATCTTTTGGTGCTTATTCTGTCAGCCCAGAGCATGAAAACCAACTTATTATGCCATGATTTCTTATTTTCTTGCAGTGTTTTCCTGAGAATGTTCACCAGACTTTTGTTTGAGGACTCAGCCAACCCATTTCCTTGAGGATAATAAAATGTTGAGTGTCCTAGAGTAATGCGGTATTGACTGCAAAAATCTATGAGTCTTTTGGATATGAAAGTCGTTGCATTGTCAGCTATAATTTTTCTGGGGCATCCAAAACGAGACAAGATATTAGTTTCTAAAAATTTAATGATAACAGAGTCAGTAGCTTGCCTGCATGGCACAGCCTCGATCCACTTGGTGAAGTAGTTTGTGGCCGTGAGGATCCACTTGTGTTGGCCCGAGGAGGATGGATGTATTTCTCCAATAAATTCTAAACCCTATTGTTGAAAAGGAGCTTCAAATGAGATAGGTTTCATAGGAAGTGGCAGAAGCTTCCTTTTACCTTCAAAAATTTGGAACTTGTGGCAAGAAGTAACTTTCTCATGAACGTCAACAAACAAAGTAGGCCAGTAAAAACCAGCTCTTGGAATCTTGTTAGATGTGGTCTTCCAGCTCAGGCATCCACCACAGTCTCTTGCATGAAAATCTTGAAGAACTTTGTCAGCTTCGTCTTTTAACAAGAAATTAAGCAAGATACCACTAGGGTCTTTCCAGTGAAGGTTACCTTCTAGAATACAGAATTCCAATGCTTTCAGCTTAATAAATCTAGCTTTGGTCTTGGTCAAACTAGGAGGAGCTTGTAAGTTATGAAGTACAAAAATGAGGTCTGCGTACCAAGGAGAGTTTAAGAATACCTCCTTTACATTTGGAGTCGCCTGCTCTTCCTTCTCATCAACTGCAGCCAAAAAATTAATATCTAGAGCATGAAAATTAGATTCAGCCATTAGTTTGGCCAAACCCTATCCTTTGATCAGTTTAGTAGGTTTTATTTCAATGTCATATTCCAGAATAACCGCAATCCATTTTCCTCTCCTACCATCTGGATTATCTTGATTCAGGATATCCTTTACCACTGTATTTGGAACGTATGCAATTGTGTGAGAACGAAGAATATAGACTCTAAAATCCTTTATGGCCTTTACCAGGGCAAAAGCTTGTTTCTCCATTATGTTGTAGTTCAACGCAAAGTCTCTCAAAGATTTTCTAAAAAATGCTATGGGTTGTTCGTACCCTTCACTGTTTTTTTTCAACAACACTACTGCAATGGTGTGTTCAGATGCAAAAGAGAAAAGATAAAAGTCTTTCGTGTAATCAGGGCTGATCAAAACTGGGGCTTGGGTGAGTGCATGTTTCACCTGCTCAAATGAATGTTTGGACTCGGTGTTCCATCTGATTTTTGTGTCTTTTTTCAACATATTTGTGATGTTCCTAAGAAGCTCGGCCAAGTTGGGTATGAATCTTCTAAGGAAATTTATTTCGCCAATGAATGATTGTAGCTCTTTGATGTTCCTAGGGTGTTCCACTTTCTTGATAGATTCTATTCTTTTGGGGTCTATTTTAATTCCATCTTTAGAGATTATGTGTCCTAACAACTTGCCTTCCTCTAAACCGAAAAGGATTTTCTTTGGATTCAATGAAATCCCAAATTTCCTACACTTCTCAAACACGCGTCTGAGATCCTGCAAGTGTTCCTCGTCAGATTTGGAGTAGACAGTCACATCATCCAGATATATGACTATAAATCTCCCAAGTTCGTCCATAAAAGCAATATCCATTGCTCTTTGGAAAGTGGCACCAACATTCATCAAACCAAAGGGCTTCTTCACGTACCTGAAGGTTCCCCATGGTGTAGTGAATGTTGTTTTTTCTTGATCTTCTGGGTGGACAAGGACTTGGTTATAACCTGAGAAACCGTCTAGTAAGGAGATCCTACTGGCCCCAACTACCTTTTGTAAAATGTGGTCCATCTTATGCAAAGGTAATTGTCTTTGAGGGAAACTTTGTTCAGATTTCTGAAATCTATGCAAAGTCCGATTTCGCCAGTTTTCTTCTTGGTAGGAACTAGGTTAGAAACCCATTTGGAAAATCTCAAGGGGACTATAATTTTTACATCATACATCTTTTTGATTTCTTTCTCTATCAGGGGAAGCAACATGGGATTTATTCTCCTAAGTTTATGCTTGAAAGGTTTGGGTTCTTCTTTTATGGGAATCCAATGTTGTATGATACTTGTGTCGTAAGATTTTAAGTCCTCGTAACCCCAAGCAAACACATCCACGTATTCCTTAAAAAGTTCAATGTATTTGCGTTTTTGCTCAGGGGGCAGAGATTTAGAAAGTTTTATCATCTTGGATTTTTCTTCTATTCCTATGTTGCACTCTTCGACCTCTTTACCACTAGCTTTAATTTTTGGTTTTTTGGCTACATCGTTAAAATCGAACAAGTCTTCTAGCGGAACTAAACCTCTAGGCAACACATTATTATTCAACTATAGAATGCCAAAATCTATCTCATTTTCATTCAATTCATCTCCATCTACTTTATATTCATTCAACTCTTCAGAATCTACTGTATTTACACTACGAGTTTCAGAAACAGATTTATTTACATCATCATCATCATTCTCTAAATCTATATTTGTACATTCGAACTCATTCTTACACTG
The DNA here is from genome assembly GCA_009831015.1 of Picea engelmannii. Classification (NCBI taxonomy): domain Eukaryota; kingdom Viridiplantae; phylum Streptophyta; class Pinopsida; order Pinales; family Pinaceae; genus Picea; species Picea engelmannii. Next base: position 3,806 of record WSFP011531097.1, read on the forward strand.
TATGAAGTCTTCAATTTGATTGTCTTTCCCGAATACCTACCAGTATCTGATGTTGTCTAGAACAGTTGGTTTTCACTTCACTTCTGTCGTGTATTTGCGAGTGGGACGGAAGGGTATTTTGCAGGTAGCTACTGACTTAGCCAACCCGTCTGCTAATATGTTTTGTTCCCTGGGCATTACCTGCAAATTGATTTCAGTAAAACATTGAAAAGCATCCAAAGCAGCATTTCTATAAGCTCTAAGTCTGGGATGTTTAGCTACATACTCACCTTTGATTTGCTTGATAATCAGTTCAGAATCACCCCTTACGATAATATGTTTGGCACCAACTTTCTTCAGTAGTTTCAGGCCGAGCATCAAAGCTTCGTACTCAGCTATGTTGTTAGTGCATTGGAAATTCAGTTTGTAAGAATGGCTCTCTGAATACCTTGATCTGTGATTATGTAACCAAATGCCAGCTCCAGCTCCTTCTTTACTCACTGCACCATCGAATTCCATGCTCCAAAAATCTGTTGGCAGTTCCTCACTTTCCACAGTCTCAACATTTCTTGCCCCAGTGATTTCTTTATCCTCTTTTGAATCATGTGTATCATCTTCCAGCTGAGCAATTTGTTCTTCCAAGTCACCATCATTGTATAGAATGAAAGAATCCAGATCAGAGTGTACAGAGTATACTGGGAAATTGTGCGGCTTTTCCTAACTGTTGACCATATACTTCATCAGGGTTTCTCTGTACAGTCTTCTCTGTTGTCCAAATACCAGGATGGTGGCGTAGGACATATCTAGCTGCAGGGTACCTTTCAGCTTAGCTCCCCATGATCTTGACAGTAACATACTGTATTTTGGGGGAATGTCTACAACTACTATATCCATTACCATACTCTTTGCTGGGATTTGAGCTAGGGTGATTCATAAATCCTTAATTAGCTCTATGCATTTGACCTTGCTAGAGTCAAAAGAATACAAATCTTTGTAGGGTCTAGTGACCTCAAGTCCCAACTTTTCCATCACAGCTTTGGGCATCAGGTTGTGAGAGGCACCCAAATCCAGCATAGCGTTCTGTAGTATCAATTCATGGATATTTAGGCTGATGTAAAAAGGGGCCACGACACCGTTATCAGTTTGGTCATCAACTTCAGGACCAAACAAGAGCTTTGGCTTATCATCAGCAAGATTTACCGTGTCTGAGTAATTTGCAGATCCGACATTCAGGGCCTTCATACCTATCTCTGGTTTGATGCTCAAAGCTTTAATCACTTGTGACCTATAAGCATTCTTGCTCATCAGCTCGGAGAGGGGAATGGGAATCTTCAGTTTAGCTAGTTCCCCTTCAAGGCTCAAAGTAGTGGAAGTTTTTCTTAAGCTCTGCACTTTTGGTTTATCCATCGGGGTTCTATGGGTAGGGGAACTTGGTTGACTAGTTGATGAAACTTTAGTCTGATTTGATCTTTGTAAAGTTTCGGGAGTTCTTTTTGTAGGAGATTCAACATTATTCCACTCAGGGACTTTCTTGTGAGAGGATTCTAAGGTTTTCTTGGTTTCAACTATTCTCTTTCTTTCAGTAGCCTTCTTTGTTTCAGCAACCTTCTTTGTTTCAGCAACCTTCTTTGGAGGGTTGTCATTTGCCTTCTTGTTTCTCATGCTATACTGCCTGTGTACCTCCATTATAGCATTTTCAAAGGTCTGTTGTTATGTCTCCTTTGCTTCCTCATTTACCTCCATTTGTGAAATGAGGAAGAGATCGTGCTCTTCCTGAGTAAGAAAAATGGATTCATCATCGTGAACGCCCATGAGGTTTATATGAGTATCATCCAATTCTTCGATTATCTCCTCACCTTCATCAGCATAATTTCTTGGAGGGGTGGTCTAATCTATTGATCAGGCCCCCTCTGTTCTCTTTGATTCCTCAGATCTCTCTACCTGATCTGGGGAGGATTTCTTCTGAAGTTTGGATTCTGAATCTGAGGAGCGACTTGGTTTTCCCTGGGTGGATTTCTCTTAGTTATAGCAAGCCTCTCCATCATTCTCTCCATAACTCTGGCTAGAGAATCTAGTTTGGCGTCTAAAGAGGAAGTGGATGGCTCTTCCTTAATCGTGACCTTCCTTTCTATTCTCTACCTGGCTCTTCTGGATAAAATATTTGCTTCCACACTAACGACACTTTTCTGCATGTCTTCCAGAGTAACAGAGTTTCTTTCCCTTAGCTGATAGGACATGTCAGCGTCGAATCCATCAGGGAATTTTATTAATGCCAAACCTTGAGGTGGTTTGATATCAACTGGAATCGCATTGTATAGATTATTGAAACGGGTGCAGTAATCCTGCACTGTCTCTCCTTGGTTCCTTATGATATTCTCATATTCTGACAAGATATGGAGAGGATTTATCTTTACCTCCCACCTGTCAAGGAAACTTCGATGAAAAGCAACAATGTCAGTTATGGAAGCAACACGTAAGGTTTTGAACCACTTTTTGACTTCTCCAGTCAAACTCTGTGCAAATAGTCTCATCTTCACATCGGCTTCATCTACTTCCTGCAAATCAAAATAATTATTCATTTTGTCAACATGTTGTTGTGCATTCAGAGGACCAGTACTATCAAACTGAGGGAGTCTGGTTTGATAATCCTAGGGCATGGCATGTAAAGGAGCAACCAACACCAATGGAGCATATCTTGCTACCATGATTGGTGGAGGAGTATGAACAACAACCTGTGTGATTGGAGGAGAGGTGACAAGAGTTGTGGAAGATGAAGGGCTAGGAGGAGATGAATGAACAGATTTAGGTTTAACAGAAGCTACAGCAATAGTCAAGGCATAAAGTTCAACTGACTGTTGAAAGTGAGCTTTGTCTAAGGCTTGATCAAGATTCGCAACTAGATCTTCTAGCTTGTCAAATTCCTGGAGAAATCGTTGATCAACGTCAGCTCTGGGAGAAAGTATTTCAGGGGTCCTGGGTTGAAGGATGGTTTGATCTAAAATTGTTTCACTTACAAAGCTGTCAGATTTTGTTCTAAAAAGGCTTTGTTCAAAAGATATGTCAAACTCGAGATCTTGAAGGGCAACCAACTTCTCTGGGAGAGAAGGGGACCTATGAAGTGGACTATGACTCTCGAAACCCTCTGTAGTGTTTTTCTTTCTCAGTAATTTTTCAGGATTGTCTATTGTTATTGCAGGTTCTGTGTCTGGATGAGATCTAGTGAAAACTCTTTTAGGAGCCAAAATTTTTAATTTTTATTTTATTTTTAGAGACTTTTAACTAATATATACAAACTTTAACAACCTCTGAACATTATCTCTATATAAGTTTAGAATTTATGATTCATTTAGAAATAAATTTTTCTTCCTCTAGGGAAAATAAATCGTAGGATATATAAAGTTTGTTCAGTTCCCCAGTATGGTCGCCACTATGTTATCGCTCTGTAAATTCCCAGAGGTTGTCGCTAGGTAGAAGAAATTTACTAGAGGTAACTTTATCCAACCACTTCGAAACTGGGATCTAGCCCTTCAAGTTTCAGAGAGGGATCTCTCTGTAAAATTCAACTTTGTTTTAGATTTTAGATGTTAGGCTAGTTAAATAAATGAGACTGTGTTGTTTGTTTTATAAAAATGGCTGAAATATCACTTACGCATCCATTGGGCTATGGGGTCTATTTTATAAAGTTTGAGATCAACATACAGATTTTATAAGGTGTTTTCACAGGGGCAAGATAATGCAATTGTTAGATCCTTTAGAATTTAAATGATGGATAGGAGAAAAGATGAGATAATCAATTATAACCAAGAAGCATTTAAGAATTTCTTAATCATAACATCAGAAGATAAACATTTAGATCTTTAAAAGCCAGAAACAGAGTATACAAAGATAAATTCTGCAACTTCAACTTCTTTTAAACGATCAGATATAGAAAACATAAATGAATACGAAGATAGGAAAAAACCATTCAACTGAGAGAAGAAAACATCACCAACAACTAACACGCAGGAATCCTATGAAAAGTCATTTTATTACTAGTAGATCTATGATAAGAATTACAGTGCTTACAGCTTGCTTGGGCATAAAGATCAACCCTCAGTACTTCGAAAATTGAAGTATATATAGAAAAGATTACAATCGATCTTGTCATTAATGATCAGGACGTGGAAAAATCTAATGCTAACTAACTAGATAACAGAATACTAAATTGTAGGAACTGCTTATGATCTGTCGAATTTTCCATGCTGATTTTGGGGGAAGTTGTTGGTGAGTCATCAACTTGACTTTGACTATTCTGGATGTTGACTTGTATGTCCACCTCATCTTCTACTCGATAAATTCACACAACTCTTCCCATCTTTGTTGATTTGGGATAGTGACTCTTAGCAACCTGCGGTAGATTTCACCCATCTAGGTATATTTGGCAAAAGTCGGTCTAGTGATAAAAATGTACTTGATTTCATGTTGGATGTTGAGATCCAACTGGAGAGTTTCTAGGAATGCCTTGGTTGTTAAGCTTCCCTGTATCCTTGAGAATTTGGAGTTGTCCTTTTCCACCATGGCAATCTTTTTCTTGTAGTCGGTAAGTGTCATCGGCGTGTCATTTAGAACCAATAAACTAGGAAGACCATTCTTCTGTAATGCCTCAATCTTGCTGAAAAATCTCTGAACTCCGCTCTCCATGATTTGGGCTTTCTCCTCCAGTTGCAACATCAATCCTCTTTTAGTCATAACTCTCTTGACTTTGAGGATGGTCTCCGTCCTATCCTCAATCTTCAAGTTTTCCAGCTCTTCTTTAGTTTTTGAATTGAGAAACCTGATGATTTCATTTGCTTCTGTGGGCATTTCTCCCAACTCTCCCTTGATCCTGTTGATGGTCTGCTTACTCCTCAACACCAGCTCATGTTGTTCAAACATGATTTGCACCATGGGCTAGATTTCATTTATGGATTTGGAGATATCCATCCAAATGGTCTCTTTGGCTTCTGCTAGTGTTTTGCCCACAACTGTCTGCTTTTGCAGCTGCTATAGCTCATGCTTAAGTTTTTCTGATGTGTGTCTCTCTGTATTGTAGCTGGCTTGGAAGGAATATTTCAGCTCCTGGAGATTCTCCACCTCTTTTTCCAGCCTTTTGATTTCTGATTCTTGTAAGGTCATTTCTTCCATTGATCTTGCCAGCTCTACAGATTTTTCTAGAGCTGTTAATGGGGTGACTGATGAAAGTTCTGTTGTGGTATTTGTTGATGATGTTACTATGCTAACTCATGTGAGGGGAACTGCACTCAGTGGGATAACTTCCATGGGTGTTGCATGTTCCTTCTCCTTTACTAACCTTTCCAGCTCTACTTCCATCTCTTTTATCTGTGCATTCTGCTCCATGATCAACTTTAGCATCTCCTCCTTCTCACCCTTTGTCTCAACCATCTCTTTGGCTTGTGAGTCTTTTGTAGAAGACAACTTTAGTTGTTTCCTCAAGGATGCTATGTCAACATTCTTTTTCTTGAGCATCTCCTCAGCTGCTTTCACATTTGAGGGGTCATACCCAATTTTGTGCACCAATTATTCTAAGGACTTAATCTTGTTATCCTTTGCAAAGGATGATATTTTCTCCAGTTTTAATTGGGTCTGAACATTGTTTAGAGAAACCTATAATTTGGCAGCAGAAGTGGAGGCATTGGCTAATGTTGAGAAAACCATCTCTCCAGTCTGCCTATGCAGATCCATTTGGTCAGCTGGATGTACATCCTTAGCATCAAATTCAAGTGTGGATCTTTTGTAGTCAGTGATTTCCTTTGGATGAGGTACTTGTGCCTGCAGAAAGGCCATGTACATTCTCCCCTTCTCTGTGTCGAAAGCATAGAGCATCCTATGCTATGCAGTTGATGTTTGCTTCCAGAATTGAGCATAAGTGTTGCTGGCCAGCCTCTCATTTTTTTTCTTAATCATATCATATTTCTCAAAAATACTCAACTTTGCAGCTTCTTGAGTTGGTTGATTGATCAGTGAGGTGTCAGTCTGTTTCTTGGATGAAGGAATAGACGTGATCTGATGACTGCTGGAGAAAAGAGATGATTGTTCTCCTTCGACCACTGTGGTAGACCGGGCCTCTTCCTCTCCAGACTTTCCAGTTGTGTGACTGATCTTGGGGCTTTTTGTGTAAACCTGGAACTCTTTCGATGACATTTCAGTGATTGAAGGTGAGGCATCCTTCCTGAGTCTTTTCTCCTTGGGGTACCTGTGGTGTAGTGGTTTGTGAGATGACAACTGGAGGAAGCTACGGTTCTGTGTCCTCCAAAGTGTTGGCTTCCCACTCAATTTGATTCTCAAATTTCTCGATCTCTGGTTTGAGTGCATGAGCCTATGGGGAACTTTTGTTCTTCGATCTCATGTCTGCAATAATCCCACACGGATCACAGTGCCAAAGGAAACTGGTGCCAAACTTCATCTTCTTCGGTAGCTTGTCTGCCTCTTCCCCAATAGCTCGATCGTTGCAGATAAAGGATCCTATCTGCCCTTTAATTCTCAACTGTTGTTTCTTCTTCAAAGCTATAAAATGTATGTCGTCTAAGTTTATCATTTTCCTGATGTATTCCAAGGCAAATATCCTAATAGGAACATATCTGGGAAGTTTATAAGGAGCCAGCTCACATCCATAAATTCAGATTTATGTGTGATTCTGATACAAATACCAGTCTCCAGTCTTGGCGAGGTCCGAGAGGTGTAAAATTCTTTGGATCTCCTCATTTATCCTTGACTCTTGTCTACCGCTGAGCATGCTCACCACTGGGTGGTAAAACTACTCAATAAATTGTTTGAAATTAAACTTTGTGGAGTTTTTTTCTTAATAGCGAGGTTCAAGAAGTGACAGGCCATGGTTTGTCATCCTGGTCCATTTTCTACATGGGGAAAGGAAACTTATATGCTTGAAAGAATACGAACATGTAAGCCAGTATTGAAGAATACTGAAACATGGCTTCTGTGGGAAATTTAAACAGTTGCTCATGCATGTTCTCGGCTAGAAAACTATTGTAGTCAAACTGGGTGGTGGCTTTTTCTTCAACAGAGAAAATAGATAGGAAACCCAAGATGGGCTCGTCCACTCATTTGTCTGAGAAATAACCGAGCAAACAACGTAACGATGAAATGATTTGGTTACCTTTTTCTGAAAACATGGAGGAATGGTAAGGGGGATTTTTCTTGGGGAATTGGGCATCCTATGGGAGAAAAAGCTCAAAAATAGACGCTCTCTGGGGAAAAGACAGATTCTGGTACATTTAAGTTAGAACTTCAATGGTGAAAGGAGAGAGGGATTCAGCTGTGGATATTTGCATCATTTGTTCAATGGCCTCGGGTGTGATAGTGAAAAGGGTTTCTCTAGACGATGAAACAATGGCTCTCTGATCAGGAAGGTAATGTGCCTGGCACTTGAGGGCAAACTCAAGAAAATGGTGGATTTGGGGAAACATATACAAGGGGAGATTGGACTCCCAGAGCCCAATCTTGTCACTTTGATCCAGGAAAGTGTCCCTAAACCATGAATGCAATTCGGCAAAGTCGAATTCACACCTGGTCTATGAGATCAAGTAATGTTTGTCAGCTAGTGGGATCCGGTCAAGATCGACAGGAGGCAGGAGAAATGGATTTTCCTTGACCTCTGATTTCTTAGATTTTGGTGCCATCAATTTCCACGGGTACCTGCAAACTGAAACAAAAACGTTAGTAGGTGATTGTTATGGTTGGGTCACTCACTAAAACAGTGAGGAAGGTGGGCTTCTGGTGAGCGGAAAGTGTGAGCAGTGCGAAAATGGCTGAGATGGGATTAAATTTGGGTGAACGGGTATCCGTTGGGCATGGGGGACAGATCATCAAACTAATGGATATGTTAGCCTGTATTAAATGGCCAATGGATCACTTAAGGTGTGAGGTAGCAAGTGAAGGTCGGGTGACCGATGCGCCAGGATGGCGTGGAGGGAAGTGACTGGAAGGTAGGCAAATGGGACATGACATGTGACAATTTATCTTGGCATTTATTTTGTTCTTGGCATGGTTTTCTACTATAATGATATCATTTTTCAAGTTCAAGTATTGTTATACTAGGAGCTAGGTGGGAACTATAAGGGCATACATCCCCACCATAGCCTTCATCATTTTATTTGCTTCATCTCATTGATTAAGGGTTTGCTAAGAGAAGTATAAGGGCATACACCCTCTTAGCTTAAACCCTAGCTTAGAGAAACTTGCCTTGGGGAGTAAAAAGGATTA
>ML896946.1:3488-15530 GCA_009831015.1 Picea engelmannii
TGGTGGGTCTAAACATATCAAAAGCACTCCTAGAAAGTCTTTCCAATACAAGACCCATTTAATAAGGCAATATCTAATCGCTTTGAGATTTAAATATCTTGCCTTATGTAACATCCCCAAACCTCCAAAGGCTGGGAAATGCTACCAACACTTATGAATTTATCCCTTTAAAGATCTGATACCAAAATGTAACATCCCCGACCCTCCAAAGGCTGGGAAATGATACCAACACTTATGATTTTATCCCTTTAAAGCTCCGATACCAAAATGTAACATTCTCTGAGTTGTCAACCCATGTCAGGAGTAATGATACCATGGAACAACACTTATGTAACATGCATTTAAATGAATTCAATACATTGACAGAGAGTAAGCACATAAAAACAGCTAACATACACAATCCCTGGCATTAACAATAATTCATATGCACAACAAAATACATGATAACATATAAGCATCATAGGCATGCAAAACATAATATTAAGCACAAACAGATACTTATCTTTGAAACTAGATGTAATTCACCAACTACGTGCAGACCTTCCACAAACCTGCTAGCCTTAGATTGCGTTGCTCATCACTCTCAGCAGTAGGTCACCCCCGAGTTGGGACTAAGCTCCACCGGACAGGGAATCCTAGCCTAGGCAAGGTCAATGGGAAGACACCCAGTTTCAGAGGAAGAATTTTCTCCCAAGAGCCACTTATGCCCACTTCTCATAGACTCTCATTCCCCACATGCATGTCCCACCCCAGGAGTATACACCTTCACTGTCACCAAGACAGTCCTTTGGTTGCTAACCTCTCTTGACTTGGGCTTCAACAACAGACTAGACCGGAAGTCTCAGAGTTTTGTAGCAACTACAGGACCCCTTCCAGGAGTTCTTACTTCCTCAACACACTCTCTCAACTGGAGAGAGTCGCTCACAAGTCTGGCGACCTATTCTTTTCAACCGCAACCACCTCCCTCACCTAAAGAGAGTGTTACACACAGGTCAGACAACCTGTTTCCTTCAACTTGGGTTCCAATGCAGTCGGGAAACTACGATGCTCAACATGAACATACACTGGCTAGAAAGCCACCCACAATCAAGCACTGCACGGCCACAACAGTCCACGGGAAACATAGACACGGGATTTCCCAAACTAGTGATAGACATACGTTACAACATTACAAGGCTCGAAAAATACGGGACGCTTCAGTTTTCTCAACCAACAACACAGGACAACTTCTTGGTTCTGGTTTCGGGACTGTGTAAGGATGTAGAGAGATCTCATGCATAGGCTTGAACTGTCCAGATAAGGGATCTGAAAACAAACACCAGACAGAGGTTGATCATGGACACCCACGAGTTCAGACGGAGGATGGCGAATGGAAGGTCAAACCCCAGACTCAGGTGATGGATGGAGGAATGCAAAACCCGCAACATGAATTATTCCTCTATTTTTAACTGCATGCACCCAGGTCGACACCTGTCTCCTTGGGGCTGCATGCTTCCCATTTTGCACACGTTCCCCCTTCCAGGAACTTAGGATAAAATATATACATTTTCACAGTACTTTGGAATAATAATAAATTATTATTCCCAAGGGCTTAAGCCCCCAAGCTTAGCCCCTCTTTCCAACCTTTAACCCCCTCTCCCTTACCTAGGATTTGTGGAATCTTAGTCCCCCATCACTCATTCATCGTGGTTGGTCCACACACATAGATGTTTATCTTTTATTAATAATGTGCATAATCACATGTACAAAATTAGGCTCCTGGCCTTTAACACTTAGGCTCTCCGACCTAATAAACACATAATCCTATCAAATTATCAATACTCGGCTCACTAGCCTACAAAACATGATTACAACAAGGCTCGTCCTTTGGGATATTACAATCCCCTCCCCTTATTTTTGCACTGTCCTCAGTGCAACTTTCACACAACATCCGTAAGATTTTCAAAATATTAAAAAAGATGCGAGTATTCTTCCTGCATAGCATCCTCATGCTCCCATGTCATGTCCTTAGGACCGTACCAGGTCCACTGGACCTTTACAAGCCCTATAGCTCGATTCCAGAGCTGTTTTCTTTTCCTGTCCAATATGCGCACAAGATGCACTTGCAAGACACCTTCTTGCTCCTCCTGAATTACATTCCAATCGATAACATGATTAGCATCAAGTATATATTTCTTAAGAAATGAAACATGAAACACATTATGTACAGTCATGGATGCAAGTAATGTAAGAATAAATGCAACTGGCCCAATCCTTCCTAGGATTTCAAATGGCCCCAAAAAATTGGCTGCCAACTTGGCACAGTTTCCCAGCCTCAGGGAACTTCTAATATCTTTCACTTTCAGAAAAACATGGTCACCCACTTTAAACTCCCTGTGGGTTATGTTTTTATGAGAATAACTTTTCTGCCTGTCTTGGGCAACTTTCAAATTCTTCTTAACTTTTATCATTTTCTCTTCCATTTCCTTGAGCAACTCTGGCCCAACTACTGCTTTGTCAGCTGGATTTTCCCAATTTACTGGAGTATTGCACTTTCTGCCATAAAGCGCTTCAAATGGGATCATCTTCAATGATGCTTGATACCCATTGTTGTAGGTGAATTCTACCAAGTGCAGGTAGTCTTCCCATTTCTATGGTTTTTCCATCACATACATTCTCAGTATGTCTTCTATCACTCGATTCACCCACTCTGTCTATCCATCTGACTGTGAATTATAAGATGTACTGAAGTTTATATTCATTCCGAACCCTTTGAACAACCCCTTCCAGAAATTCGAGGTAAATTTTGGGTCTCTGTCAGACGCAATTGTCTTTGGAATTCTGTGCAATCGTGCCACTTCCTTCATAAAAATATCAACAACATCTGTTGCCTTGTGAGCAGTCTTTAGTGGAATAAAATGGCCAGCTTTCGTAAGCTTTTCCACTACCACCATGATTGAGTCACACTGCTTGCCTGTTCTGGGCAATCCCATGATGAAATCCATTTTCATCACTTCCCACTTCCACTCAGGAATGGGTAAAGGCTGCAACACCCCTACTGGGTGTCTGTGCTCACCTTTAACCTTTTGGCATTCCATACATCTAGCAATGTATTTTGCAATCTCTTTCTTCATACCTAGCCAAAATTAATGGCTCTTGACTGCTGCCATAGTTTTCTGATATCCATGGTGCCCAACATAAGGCACATTATGAATTTATCTCAGAATCGCAAGTTTCAAGCCCTGGACATTAGGTACATAAACTCTGTTCTTGTATAGAAGTATCCCATCGGTTTCCAATTTATAATTTTCCACTTTCTGTGGAATCTCACCTTGCTGTAGCTTTGCTACCAACGCCCTGTACTACAAATATGCATTTGCAACCTCCAAAATTCTTCCCTTTATATCAGTTTGGTACATGCTAATGGTTGTAGCATGTAATTCGTGTACTCTTCTACTGAGTGCATCAACCACTTTATTCTCCTTCCCTTTGATATTATTGATATCAAAATCGTACTCACACAGAAAATCCAACCACCTACTATTCCTAGCATTCAAGGTTGACTGATCAAACATATACTTAAGACCATTATGGTCTGTTCTCAATTCAAACCTCTTCCCCATGAGGTAATTTCTCTATTTCCTCAAAGAGTGAACGATGGTTGCCAACTCAAAATCATGAGTTGCATAGTTCCTTTCATGCTCTTTCAACTTTCTAGATTCATAACAAATTACGAATCCATTTTGATTGAGGACTCCTCCTAGTCCTTCTTTGCATGCATCGGTGCATACCACAAAATATTCATTTAGGTTTGCAATCCTCAGGATTGGAGCACTGGTTAATAGTTGCTTTAATTATTGGAAGCTTCTCTCACAATCCTCTTTCCACAGAAACCTCTTCTCCTTCCTTTGCAAAGAAGTGATAGGGTGAGCTATTCTCGAGAATCCTATGATAAACCTTCTATAATAGCCCGCTAGACCCATAAAATATCTAACTTCCACCACATTCCTTGGTGCTTTCCATTCTCTGATTGCCTCAACCTTCTTAGGATCCACGATGATCCCTTCTTCTAAAATAATATGCCCCAAGTAATGGATCCGTTCCTGATAAAATGAGCATTTTCTCAACTTGGCATACAACTGGTGCTCTCTTAGCACTTGCAGCACCATCCTCAGGTGTTGTTCATTCTCTTCCTATGACTTGGAATACACTAGAATGTCATCCAGGAATGCTATGACAAACTTGTCTAGATAGTCCCTGAATACACCATTCATCAAGCACATAAAAATAGCAGGTGCATTCGACAGTCCAAACGACATCACTGTGAACTCGTAATGACCATACCTTGTTCTAAAGGTAGTCTTTCTGATGTCTTCATCCTTTATTGTTACTTGGTGATATTCCGATATGAGATCTATCTTCGAAAATATCTTTGCATCCTTCAATTGATCAAAGAGGTCATCAATCCTCGACATAGTGTACTTGTTCTTAACAATTACTTTTTTTAACTGTCTAAAATCAATACACAACCTCAATGTTCTTTCCTTCTTCTTCACGAACAGGACCAAGGCACCCCAAGGTGACATGCTTGGGTGTATGTACCCCTTCTTCAGAAGCTCTTAAAGCTGCAATTGCAACTCTTTCATATCCGACATACTCATTCTATAAGGAGCTTTCAACACTGGAGTTGCTCCAGGAATTAAGTTTACAGAGAAGTCAACATCTCTCTTCAGAGGTAGTCCGGGTACCTCTTGAAATACATCTTTAAACTCTTTTAGTACCGCATGGTCTCCAATCCTTGAGACCTCCTCCTTAGATGCTTCCTCCATATGGGCTGCAAACAACTAACAACCTTTCCTGTAGCAATTCTTCAGTTGTAATGCTGAAATTTATCTGATATCAACAACTCTGGGAATTCCTTGGACTGTTTTCTGATTCCCCTCCTCATCCAGGCAAGTAAATGCCTTGTTACGACAGTTCAGGAGAGCATGGTGCTGGTCCAACTAGTTCATCCCAATTAAACATTCATAAGATCCTAAAGGAAAAATGTTCAATTCAACCTTCATGCTCAGTCCATTCATGTCCATAGGACAAGACTTAACCAACTCAGTGACTTTCCTCTTGGTTCCTGTATCCAGCTGCACTAACCAATACTTTTCATGTTTGCTTCTCGATAAATAAAAACTTTCCACCATTCTAGGATCTATAGAACTATGGATAGCCCCTGAATCAATTAAAACAATAAATGGTTGGTTGTTAATCATACCTTCCACTTCAATCATGTGCGACTAAAATTCAACTTGCTTGTTGTCTAGGGTTGCATAGATCTTTGGCATTCTACTGCCCATGTCCTCCACTATTTCAACTTGCTGAACATTGTGGATGACTCTCACTTTATTATTTGTGTGGGGGTAATCTTTGTACCTATGGTTTCCTTTACAACCCCAACACTCCATAAGTGTATGCCTTGGCAATTGTCCACCCACTTTAGCCTTTATGGGCTCTCTAAAAGATGGTTGTCCCCGAGGACTGTTTCTGAAAAAGGGAGGCTTGTTTCCCTTCTGCCTCTATTCCTTCTTGAACTTCTTCTTGTCTTCCCAAGCCTTCTGGAAGGTAGGATTTTCTCTCTGTTGTTCATATAAAAATTTCTCTCTTTTTATCGTTTCTTCCATAGATTTAGGGTCATCATACTGAATATTGTCACTAATAAAAGGTGGTAATCCACTTAGATACCTCTGAATCTTGACAGTGTCCTCCTTTATGAACGAAACATACTTCAGTAGTTCCAAAAATCTTCACTCGTATTCATCAATGGTCATGCTGCCCAATTTGAATTCAAATAACTCTTTCATCTTTCTGTCATAATATCTTTTAGTCAAATATTTCTTCTTGAAATATCTCTTGAATTCCTTCCAAGTGATATCTTTCTCTATAATGTGTTGCACCTGCACCAGCTGATCCAACCACATGGATGCTTTGCCTTTTAGTTGATACATCACAATTCTTCCTTTGGCATGAGAGGAATAATTCTGCAATTGGAAGTACTTCCTCATGCCTAGCAACCATGTCTCGACATCTTCCTCCTTCTGGTGTTCTCCATCAAATGTGGGAGGATTAATCTTATTCATCTCTCCTTTCAATTCAACCACTCCAGATCTTCTGTTCTTTCTGGTAGGAGATGGGCATGAACTACTGTGTGCCCTTCTCTTGGAGCGACTTTGGGAGTGATGATGGTGTCTACCAACACTCCTTGATCTTCTCCCCTCAAAAGTTCGGTGACTCCTTGTTCTGCTCGAGTCACACTCCTTTTCTAATTTCTTTTCGATCCTATCCAGGCTCCTTAGCAACTTCAATTTTAATTCTCCTTGATGATCCTTGGCTTTCATGAGCTTTCAGCTATCAGCTTGGTGAGTTTGGGCATCCCTCTATAATATTTCAATGATTTTCATCATATGCCCTTCCTTATCCATCTCTTTTTTATGTCCATTGGAGTTTGATCCTTCGACTCCCAAGTGGAAATCGATTCCTTCTCTTTCGTTTTCTGCACTGAAGGCAATTCGCGCCTCTTCCATTTCTTTTCACTTGGCAACAACTCTGACCGGTTTTGGCCCTCATTAACTTCTGCAATCACAACGTCCAGACAATCAAAATTTGTCAGGCCATCTTTCCTTAACAAATTTCACACATTCAAAACCAACTCGATTTTAAGAAAATGTTTCGACTTCATGAATCTTTTGATCTCTTCTCGGATCTGTAACTTTTGGGTAATAGCCCCCTCTTTCTTAGTCCCCAGCCCATGCTATCACGGGTTGTGACCAAATTCTAGACCAATATCTCTCGAGTTCTGGTTACCGAACTCGGACATCGGGTGGATCAACGGTCCATGTCTACACGACATCCAATGGTTGGAACCCACCGTGGTCCTTTCGTCATCTAAGTTTTGGAACTTCGGGACTTCAGACCCCGGGAGTTCCCACACTTGTTTCCTCCAAATCTTTCGACATATGAAATTCCAATTTAATTTATCCCTTTTGGGCACACGTAACACAGTTTTTTCCAACAACAACGTTGGCACGTGGCATGCTTAGGAGGGTCCACATCACCTTCAGAAACGTCATCGGGTCCTACCACGTTCACTTTTCTTTTCGGGAGTTTGGGTTTCGGGAGTTTGTACATCAGCACATCTCGCTTTTCTCGATAGCCGAAATCATGAAATTGTGATTTACTTTCCGCTTGATCCAACAGTCAAGTTTTGTTCCTCCGATATACGGTGTAGATCATTTCGGGACTTCGGAGTTTCGAGCATCGAAAGTTCGTGCATCAACACATCTTTATTTTCCCGATAGTCGAATCCTCGAAAGGTTTCCAGGATAACTCTCCTACACCTTCTCCATATCTGACGGTCATGAGGGATCTTCTTTCCTCCAGATCAGATCCAACGGCTCCAAAACTTCGTGTGTTGAGCTATCTCTCTCTCTCTCTAGCCAAATACCACATTGACTGCAGTTTTGTAACATGACCAAGCAACCCCTTGGCACTCAGAAATAATCTAGTTTTCGAAATTAGTCCCTCCAGACACAATTTCTACCTGAAACCTTGGGTCCAATGGCCCATTATCTGGCCCATCCAGGCTCAGCGTTGAAAACCTTGGCTCTGATACCAAAATGTAGCATCCTCGACCCTCCAAAGGCTGAGAAATGATACCAACACTTATGAATTTATCCCTTTAAAGCTCTGATACCAAAATGTAGCATCCTCGGCCCTCCAAAGGCCGAAAAATGCTACCAACACTTATGACTTTAGCCCTTTAAATCTCTGATACCAAAATGTAACATTCTCCGGGTTGTTAACCCACGTTAGGAGTAATGATACTGCAAAATAACACTTATGTAACATGCATTTAAATGAATTCATTACATTAACACAGAGTAAGCACATAAAAATAGCCAGGATACAAAATCCTTGGCATTAGCAATAATTCATATGCACAACATAATACATGATAACATATAAGCATCAAAAGCATGCAAAACATAATATTAAGCACAAACTGATACTTATCTTTGAAAATAGATGTAATTCACCAACAACGTGTAGACCTTCCATGAGCCTCCCAGCCTTAGACTGCACTTCTCATCACTCTCAGCAGTAGGTCACCCCCGAGTTGGGACTAAGCTCCACCAGGCAAGGAATCCTAGGCTAGGCAAGGTCAACGGGAAGACACCCAGTCACAGAGGAAGGATTTTCTCCCAGGAGCCACTTATGCCCACTGCTCACAGACTCTCATTCCCCACATGCCTATCCCACCCTATGAGTATACACCTTCACTGTCACCAAGACAGTCCTTCGGCTGCTAACCTCCCTTGCCTTGGGATTCAACAACAGACCAGACCATAATTCTTAGAGTTCTGTAGCAGCTACAGGACCCCTTCCATGAGTTCTTACTTCCTCAGCACACTCTCTCACCTGGAGAGAGTCGCTCACAAGTCTGAAGACTTGTTCTTTTAAACTGCAACCACCTCCCTCACCTAGAGAGATTGTTACACACAGGTCAGACAACCTGTTTCCTTCAACTCGGGTTCCAATGCAGTCCGGAAACTACAAGGATCAACACGAACATACACTGTCCATAAGACACCCGCAATCAAGTACCGTGTGACCACAACAGTCCACGGGAAACATAGACATAGACTTTCCCAAACTGGTGACAAACATATGCTACAACATAACAAGTCTCAACAAATACGGGATGCTTCGGTTTTCTCAACCAACAACACTGGAAGGATTCTTGGTTCTGGTTTTGGGACTGCATAAGGATGCACAAAGATATCACGCACAAGCTTGAACTGTCCAGATAAGGGATATGAAAACAAACACCAGACAAAGGTCGATCATGGACACCCACAAGTTCAGACGGAGGATGGCGAATGGAAGGTTCAACCCCAGACTCAGGTGATGGATGGAGGAATGCAGAACCCACAACATGGCTTATTCCTCTGGTTTTAATTGCATGTGCCTAGGTCGACACCTGTCTCCTTGGGGCTACATGCTTCCCAATTTTCACACGTTACCCCTTCCAGGAACTTAGGATAAAATATATACATTTTCACAGTACTTTGGAATAGTAAATTTTTTTTATTCCCAAGGGCTTGAGACCCCAATATTAGCCCCTCTTTCCAACCTTTCATCCCCCTCTCCCTTACCTAGGATTTGGGGAAGCTTAGTCCCCCATCACTCATTCATCATGGTCGGTCCACACGCAAAGATGTTTATCTTTTATTAATAATTTGCATAATTACATGTACAAAATCAGGCTCCTGGCCTTTAACACTTAGGCTCTTAAGACTAATAAACACATAAACCTATCAACTTATCAATACTTGGCTAAACAACCTACAAAACATGATTACAACAGAGCTCATCCTTTCAGATGTTACACCTTGCTTTTTCCCATACCGTTAGGAGGTCGCAACTCTTGCAGAAAATGTATAATATCTTTATACCAAGCACATCCTGCTAATGGAGGGCTGTCCTGAGCGCCTTTATCAACCACTTCAACCTGTTTATTTCCCATGAAAGCGTTGATGGAGTTAACCCCCAAATATTTTCAATTATATTCAGCCAACAACTTGGCTAAACCTTGGCCTTTAATTAATTTGGTGGGTTTTATTTCCACATCAAATTTGAGGATTTTAGCAATTCACTTGCTCCTTCTTCCATCTATGTCGGGCTGAATGAGAATGTCCTTCACGGAGGCTGAAGGAACATATGCAATGATCTTCGAATGAAAAACATAGACTCTAAAATATTTGATAGCTTTCGCCAAGGAATAGGCCTACTTCTCCATGATGCCATATATGACCTCCATGTCTCTTAGCGTTCTGCTAAAAAAGGAAACAGGTTGCTCTAGCCCCATCTCATTCTTTTGTAGTAAAAAAACGACCACTGTATCAAATGAAGCAAAGGAGAAAATCAGAAAATCCTTGGAATAATCAGGACTGACTAGCACATGTGCTTCAGTCAGTTCCTTTTAATTTGATTGAAGGATTCTCTGGATTCAACAACCCATTTTTCTTCATTCCCCTTCCTCAACATGGATGTGATATGTTTCACCAATTCAACAAAATTTGAAACAAACCGTCTTAGGAAATTTATTTTTCCCAGGAAGGACTAAACTTCTTTCTTAGATCTAGGGAGTGATAAGGCTTGAATATCTTCTACCCTACTCAGATCAATCCTGACCCCCTCAGCTGATACAATGTGCCCCAACAATTTTCCCTCTTGCATGGAAAATACAGACTTCTTAGGATTTAGGGAGAGACCAAATCTTCTGCATTTCATGAAAACTTTCCTCACATGACAACAATGCTCTCTATCAGATTTGGATAAGACTGCAATGTCATCCAGATAGATGACCAAAAAATTGTCTCTTTCCCCAATGAAAGCGATGTCCATGGCTCGTTGGAAGGTTGCTCCTACGTTCATTAATCCAAAGGGCATTTTGGCATACATGAAAGTGACCCAAGGAGTGGTAAAGTTTGTCTTTTCTCTGTCTTCAGGAAGGACAACGATTCGATTGTAGCCAGAAAATCCATCAATCATGGAGATCCTAGATGCGCCTATCACTCTCTACAACATGTGTTCCATCTTTGGCAAAGGGTAATTGTCCTTTTTTGAGATTCTGTTCAGATTTTTGAAATCGACACAAAATCTGATCTCTCTATTCTTTCTCCTCACCGAGACTAGGTTGGCCACCCATTCAAAATATCTCAAAGGGACAATGATTTGGGCATCCAACAAATTCTTTACCTCTCTCTCCATGATGAGCAATAACATAGGATTTATCTATCTTAACTTCTTCTTAAATGGTTTGGATTCCTCTTTCAATGGGATATTATGCTTAATGACGATGATGTCATAAGTTCTGAGGTCTTCATAGGTCCAAGAAAACACATCAAAAAATTATTTTAATAGCTTAGTACACTCGGCCCATTGCTCCCTTGATAGGCTGCTTGGCAGCTTGACGAATTTCAGATCCTCCTTTGTACCAATATTCCACTCAGCTACATCAACATCCTCAGTTGGGCCTTTAAACTTTACTACCACATTGTTCCTATTGAACAATATTTATAAAGGAACTAGTCGCTTTGGAATGTGGTTGCTAGGCAACTGAATAATATGGTGATTAGCAATTTTATTTGAAAATACTTCAGGGGGAGGGTCACCTTTGGAATCATGATCTCGATCAATGTGTAATGCAGAGAACTCATCAACCGACTCAAGAAATCTTCTGATTTCAAGATCACCCTCAAACACCTTCGAATGCTTGATATTATTAGGTACATAGGGCCTATATATAATCTCAACATCATACCTGAACTTTGGTGGCAGTAGGAACCTAAACTAGCTCGCTTAGAGCCAAATAATCAACTATAGTATTTTCCTCCCTTGGAATAAATGAAATGTTGAAGGCTGAGAAGAAATTGTCAATTAGGTCCCACACCTCATTCCTGTAAGTCCTTAGCCTAGGGTGCTTGGCTTGATAAACATTTTTGACCTGATGAAAAATTAGTTCAACATCTCCAAATACTACTGGCTCTTCAATTCCGATGTCTTTCGTAGCCCTTAAACCCAAAACAAGAGCCTCATATTCTGCCACATTATTGGTAGCTTCAAATTCTAGTTTATAGGACAAGGGTATGGCTTCCTGAAAAGGTGACACAAAAACTACTCCGTCACCAACACCTTCCCTACAAGAGGCTCCGTCGAAGTACATCTTCCACACATAAGTAGTTGGAGGAGGTATTTCACAAAAATAAATGGGTTGCTTTCTGAATTCGAGAGGATCTTTAGGAGTATCTGTGAGATGTAACAAACTAGAACCCAAATTAGTGTCGAGTACAAAGATAGGATGATTGGTGGGGTATGATTCATCACTAATAATGGAGGCCAACTGAGCTTCCCTGTACAGCCTCCTATGCTCCCCTCCAAACACTGGGATGGTAGCATATGTGAGGTCCATCTGCAAGGTTCCCCCAAGTCTTTTTATCCAATACCTTGACA
>ML896947.1:0-10914 GCA_009831015.1 Picea engelmannii
TTTTTAGGTTCGAATATCAACATCCACACATTGCAAAATCAAAACAACCAAATTTTCTATTTGGACTTCAACTTCCAGAGCTTGTTCAGTTGGCTTCCAGAAAAAGGCTTGGAGTAGAACCATTTGTTTCCCATGGTTGGCTTGTATTTGATAAAAATCATGGCCTTTCCCCAATGCCAATCTCATCACAAAATTTGAGGCATTGGGAGTCCAAGCTTTAACAACAAGGTTTTGAGAATGAGCCCATGGATTTTGATATATATATATATATATATATATATATATATATATATATATATATATATTCCCAGTATGGATAATTTTCTCTACAATGGTTGTAGTTTGAGAATCAACAAAATTTTCGAGAAGATCATTGTTCTTCAGTGTTTGCTTCCAACCTCAAGTAGCAAGGCAGACGATTCCCTACCAGATGATAAATGAGAAACCAAAGGGATGGGATTCAATGCAACCATCATCTATTTGAATAATGCCAAATCATTGACATGCTAGAGTTTCATCAAATTGTTTTTAAGGCTTAGGTAAATTAAAAGGAAATTAAGGATTTCCTTGGACTTGTAGTTCATGGACTAGTAATTACATATAGAAAATAGGTAATTTAAGTTAACTAGACAAGTTACATCAAATTTTTGAAGCTGTGTAACATGGATAAATAATGAATAAACACATAATTATATCTAAGGTATATTGCATGTTCATGCCTTATTTAGGTATGTTACACACCGCTCATGAAATTCACATATGACACAAGAATAGGGAATGAAAAAAAATTCAACATTGTTCTCGCTATTGTGAATAATAATATCAATTTAAAATTTAAAAAATGTTCTCATTTGAAAAACAAACAAACTAGCTTAAACCAGAATTGGATTTGGCTGCCTATTTTTAGAGTTGACAATTCATTTATCATGTGGCGCCATTTAGTGCAATTACAACAAAACTGGATTTGGGATCTTAATGGTAGTTGGCATGGTTTCCTTTATAGCCCCCAACAATCTTGGGGCAAATTAGAATGGAACTTCTAACATGTGCATGGCAATTCCAACAAGTTGTTGTCTGGTCGCATGCTCATGTTTGATATATGATATTGTTTATTCACAAAATATTTTTATTCGAATGGATCCCTAAAGAATCAAAATGGCTAAGTGATTATTTTTCTGGTTTATTTTGTGCTTAAGAGCCCATGATTTTTTTGTGTGACCTTGTTCTTAGAAGCCTTGATGCCTTGGAAAAGACCATGGAAGTCTTCAAAAAAATGGCTAAAGAAAAAGTTGTGTAGAGCTATGGGCTACATAGAGGCACGGAAAAAATGAGGGTGTTGACTAAAAAATCTTGTCACCTATTATTAAAATTATGCAAATGATTGCAAGGCCTATATATATATATATATATATGTATGATATGATATTAATAAGTGGTGTCCCCAAAAAATAAAACATATAAATGTTTATTTTCAAACATTCTCCCTCAGTACATTTACATATCTATATATTAGTGGCATTACGATTTCAGTTATGAAGCTTCAAAGTTATGGTTTGTTGATCTACATTTCTTATGGTGTTTGACATGATTAGATGATGAAAAAGGCTTTTTGCACTTCAATTTGTTGTATGTCAGTGATGCAACGTTGTTTATCACTCAACATCATGACAATATTTAACATGGTACCTATGAAAATTGCAAAGAATAGGCTATGTTTTATGATTATATCCTCTTAATAGAAAAATCATATTTACTTTAAAAAGTTATGACCTTCAAAATCGTATCAAGTTGTTAAATTAATAGCTTATGCACGAAGTATTGATATGCCCTCTATGTGACAACATATTAAGAAAGTTTGGTTATATATGTATACATACACAACGATATGTGGTATATATTTACAAAGACATGGTCACTAGATGTTATAAGGATCATGAGACGCATAGATCATGACTTATCTTAAAGGATATAAGCATTGATATAAATGTTAGAAGTTGCATTATTTTGAAAAGGTAAATGTCATAATCATGAGGTTTAAATGGCACATAATATATGGAATACAAAATAGACCCTAGCTTATTCACATGAGTATATGTGTCGACTTGATTAGCTATGATAGTGAAATGACAAGGTCGATGGAAATGAGTAAAAGGCATTTGAGGTTGATATAGCACATGGTTATGTGAGCTGACAAATAAATGGTATCGACCTCCTGATTGATTTACATGGCATAAGTTATATGGTTCATACATTTAAAGGTTGTGTGAATTGTTTGAGGTGTTGAGTTGGCATGCACATATGATAGTTGATTTTGAATGGCGACGTGTTGAGTTGGCCATGCATTGAATTTACAAGTATGTGGGAAATTAATCCCACAATCTCGCAATTTACCACCTCATTTCCCCTTGGGTTTTGTTCATTTCGTTTTGTTGAATTTGTGGAGAAATAGAGCTCGATCTTGGCTTGGAAAACCTGCTCCTAGTAGTTGCAACCACTGTTCCACCCATAGCACTGGTATGAAAGAGCTTCAAAGCACGTACTCACCAATTTGTTGAACATATCTTGCATTGGTTTTGCAAAATAATGAACAAGTAATGGATTTGGTTCTTAATTGTAATTGAGTATTGTGGCTCCTTCTGCTTGCTTTTCGCTCTTAATGGAAATTATTGTTTAAGGGTTTTTGTTCAAAAGGAAAAGAAATGGTTACTCTGTGTTGAATGTCTTCCTCTCTCCATGCATTATTTCACTTTCCATTTCTTTCAAAATTTATCAGTTATAGCTCTTGGGATAAAACCCTTTTTGGTAAAGGTCATAAGTTGTGACTCGGGTTTGAGTTCTTGGAAAATTCCCCTACTATTTAATATGTCAGTATTCGAAAACCCTTCATTTTGTTGAATGAATTGTAGCTTCAATCTAGGCTGGTCATATTTGATGTGGGTCATGTATTGTTTGAAGTTCTGGGTTAAAATCTCTATCTATGTATGAATATACACCCAATCATGTTTTGTTTTTAAGTGGATAAATTTTTAGTCATGCATGAGCTTACGACCAACATCAAAATTATTTGTCTCTACCAAGTCCTTTTGAACCCACGACCTTAATGGATTTTGATTGGTTATATGAAATATGTACATGTTGTTTTCTTTTGGGTATACATCCAACCGAGGTTCCTGTTGACTTTGGTTATTTGTGTTTCAAACTCGTACCCATATTATGGATACAAGTTGTTTACTCTTTCATTGCTTACTCGACCAACATTATTATATATCAACTCTTATTTTATGTTGAGTCTAAGTTAAGTTTCAAACCCATGATCATAGAAAAGATAATTGGTTTTTGGATTGAGTTTAAAAGTTTATATGAATTGTTTGTTCTCATATTGTTTTCACAACTAAATAGTGATTTTGTTGTTGCCAAGATGGGGTTTTGAGTTTGAATTCGAGTCATAAAATTTTGGTTTTAAAAGGAGTTTTATATTATTTGACTACCTAGTTATATTGGTTTTAAACCCTGGCTATGTTTAAGCATGTCATGTTTAGTGTGAGATAAATGATGTGGCTATACCCATTCTCTGTTGACAGTGTTTTAAAGGACTCAAAGTTAAAACTTCTAGTCACTAAGTGGTTATAAATGGGTTTATTTCAAAAATGTTACAATACTATGCCCACTTTTGGATGCATTATTGTATGGGTCGTGTGCCTTTGTTGGCCATGACATCCCTTTGAAATTCTAGCTGATATAATTGATATAGCCTAAAAAATCACATTTCTCTTGAGCGAACTAACTTACTTTAGTTCATACTTTTGTCATTTGACTATTTTGGTAAACCCAGAACAATCATAAGCTTTGATAATTGGGTATCCATTAAAGAAATTTTGGTAAATCTGTTAATTTGATAATACAAGTTTAAATTGTTGAAAAAAAATGCAATATGGAAAAGGGATGGAAGGTTTGTTGTACGAATTTAAAGGTTTTTTTTCTTTTTCTTTTATAAACATGACATTATCCCCACATCTTATACCACTATCCATAAATTATTCCTAAAAGTCCCAAAACGTATTTCACTAAAAAATTCACGAAACAACTACCCCGGTTGATATAATTGATTATAATATTTTTTTTAGAGAGCACCTATTAAAAAGATAGTTTTACATGGCATTGTTGTTGTTCTAGTTAGCAAGATGATGTATGAGCAACTTACTATTTTGATATAGAGATACGTCGTGGAAATATTGTGTGGATAAATGAAATGTTCAAGCAGATTTAAATGTTGGAAAATGGTTTATAAAGTGCTATGATATGAACCTTATTCCGATGAAAAGATATAACTTATGTACAAGATTAATTGATCGTAAATGGATTATGAACATGTATTTTTTCATACACCCTTGTCATATTATAACACTTTCCACAAATTATAAATCCTTTATCATGATTCTCATATCATTTATGATTTCATTTTCATTTCATTACCCATGCTCAAAGAAATTAGTGATAGTTTGGTAAATAATGTACATTTTGAATATTTAGAACAACAAGCAAAGAAAGGGTAGCTTATGATTTTCTTCATTGTTTTCCTAATTCCCTTTCATTATCCCTTATCATGCTTGATTGCTTGGTCTGTCAGAGCCATTGTTAATTCATTCGAAAGAAAAACAATATTTGATGTTTAATATATTGTGTCTTGTTTATTTACACTAATGTGATTATGGTGGCATATAGATGAGTTTCTTCAGCCGTGGCAATAATTGCAGTGGTGACAGGGGAAACAAAGGTAAAAAAGGAAGAATGCCTAATGCTTTTGGGTAGCGAGGAAAAAATAAAAGAATGAGATTCTCGATCCATTTCGATGCCAACTTAGAGGAATTCAATCAGTTGGTTCAAACTGACTATTTGAATCTTACTGGCCATGATCATGCTTTTCACTCACCTCAAGCACTTGTTTCTCCTCCTCTGCAGCCTCACCCAAGCATAACCGACTTTCCCGAGCCACCTCATATGCAACTAGCTAATGATGGATGGGAAAATGTACCTGCAAATCCTCCTTCTGATGTAGTTCATTGGCCTAATGTCTCATTGCCACTGCCTCCTCCTATACAACCTATTCCTCTTGTTGCTTCTGCAACCTCCTATGCACATTCTATCTAGGTTCCTAGAAATTATAAAGCATTGCCTCTTGAACCTTAGTTAGATAAAAGAAAAGGGCCTACAATTTCTGTAAGATTTGATTCATTTGAGACCTCCTACAGAATCAAAACTCTCCCTGCTAAACTTGAAGATAATGAAAGAAAAATAATATTTGATGACATGCACCATGAAATGTCAAAAGTTGAAGAGAAGAAGTTTGTTGATCCATACTTACTTAAGCAGAAGGCTACACTTTCAGAAGGAGGTAGAAAAAGAGAGTATACTTCAAACAATACATATTATTTCTGATTTTATTTTTATTATTTAATGAGACTTTCACTTTGACATTCAAAGCATATTTTTGGGACAACCGACATGATATTTTTTTTGAAAAACATATCATGCCATTATGATGTTTTGGGAGATACAAGTGTTTTGATGATGTGACATATTTATATTGATTGCTTTTTAATATATTTATGATGATGATATATGAATGATATTTGGTTTATTTCTGGAGTTACAAGGGAAATGTTGAAAATAAAAAGAGTGAAAGACTTATGGGACCCCATCTATTAATTATTAATTATTATTATTTGCCCTTATTATAAAACAAAGTTTTCCTATCCTAATTAAAGTTATTTAATTTTATAACAAAAGGTAGTTGAACCACTTGAAATATTTTTTGAAGACATAAGAAGAGGAGAGTGAAAAACAAACAAGAACATGAAAAAATAGAGAGGTACTTCAGATAAGGTTTTCTCTTGCCTCAAGTGATATTTCTTATTATTCATCCATTTCTGAATTTATTTAGAGCTGAGTTATCTTGTTGATAGCACGGTTACTTTAGTGGTGGCAAAAGAAAGGACTAATAAGCATAGACTTTTGACATTCTCCAAAGGTCATTCATTCATATTGATAGTCTATTTAGTCTTAATTAGAAGTTTTGAATTCAGTTTCAATGATGATTAATGCTCGTTTTACAGAGTCAAGACTATGTTGCACTTATAGCTTGGATTGATCTAGTTTATTATTAGTCTTAGTCTTCTTCTTTGAGACACCAGTTGTCTATGTATGAGTTAAAATTACATCTTATACTTCTAAGTCTAATTCTAGTCCAAACCCTAGCAGGGGTTTGTAAAGAGAAACTTGGTTGTAACTCAAAAATATATCAATAAAATCATTTGTTGGTTCCTTCTCATTCTCAAGACTTGTTGTGTACTGAATTCTCAGATTTATGTTATCTTGCATTTACTTATTCAGCTGTTTAGAAATTTCATTTTCAAGCGTTTTTTCTATTTTCTTTTAAAATTTATTTTACATTAAAGAATACAGATTTTGTAATAGCATCGGGTCCAATAAATTATTTCTTGAGGGATGATCGATATTTTTAACAGGATATAAGCCCAGGGTGATAATCCTGCCTATCTCACCTAGCCTAGTGAGATTTGAAAATGCTTGAGTGCGGATATATCCTTTCTTCGCCTCAACAGAGGGGAGCTTGATGCTTTGCACTCCGCGCACCATACAAACAAAATACTAAGGCAAAAGACATGTAGTGAAAAGGCTATGTAGAGATAAGAGTGGGTAGCTTTCGCACATGGAGGTTGTGGCGAAGTCAAAGAGCTTGTTTCTCTGCACTCCACACTCTACACAAGTCCAAGCAGGTAGAGGCTAGTGCATGCAAAGGAAAGGGAAGGATCTTTGATGTCTTCCCACCACATTTTGCAACAAGAGAAAAAAAAATATGGGGAAAAGGCATGTGGAGTACGCATGTGAAGCATGAGACATGCTTACTTCCGCACCCCCAGTCTCATATAATAGAAGAAGCAAGTACCCCGAGATGAATAGGTTGATTCCTAGTGGGTAGGAAATGTGTCATATTAGGGTGTTGAGACGTGGACCCTTTGACCAATCTAGGGATGCCACATCACAATCCAAGAAAGGCACAATATTCCCTAAAGTGTGCAAAATAGAGAGTGCTATGGAATATTAGTGGGGTATTATAACTGAAACCTTGGTCGTAGTTTTGGAAATGGTTGTGGAGGATTCTATCCTTCTATGTACCCAATAATTCAAGAGCATAAGGACAAGTTTGCAATGGAAGAGGGGTTAGACAAGTTAGAGGATCAAGAGGTTAGATTTGTTCCACTGGAACATTGTGTTAGAAATAATAGGTGTGCTCGTTTAACCATAAAGAATATAGAAATATTGTCACTGAACCATAGGTCGAAGCCACTCCCGAGCACCTTAACCTTGACAAAGAGAATAATTATGGAAGCAAACCCTAGGTCCAAAAGCCAATACCACTCTCCAGAGCTAGCGTACCAAGCAGAAAGTCCAAACCATAACCAAGAGAAAGTCCAAGCCTAAAACCAAAAATATTAGTTGCAATAGTTGCAACTGCAACTACTCTCTGAACTTGCACACTTATTGAATTTCTGCAGTTGTGAGATGTTGTTATGAACATAAAATATACATAAATAGATATTCATAACATAATAATAGTTAATAAATAATAATTATTAATAATGAAAGGTCATGTCTCAAAGGACATGACTATTGGTAAAGGGCACCCCTGCGTGGGTATATAAGTAGGCCCTCATTCTCAATTGTAATCATCATCTATCTTATTATTCATTCTTATTACATATATATTTGTCCATATGGATTTGATTACTATATTCCAAATATTTTGGATAATTCTTGTGTGAGCGAACTTTGTTCGTCTCAGATGTGTGTCCAAATGAGCTGTGGAATCTTGTATTTACACTGCTCTTCCTTAGCTGTCTAGGCCAACTTCTCTTTTTGGAGGCTAGAAACTCAATATTAATTATTCTCTTTATCTGACTTGTCTTCTAGGGTTATGTCCAAGGATTTTAGGGTTTCTATTGCTTACCAAAATATTCTTGTCTTGTCAAGGTTACACGTGGAGGTTAATACCTCCTACAACTACCAAAAATATCAACACTCCCTCCTATCTAGGGAGGTATTGAAAGAAATGGTCTTGAGCACAAACATACTATTCGAACGGTAGCATCATCATAGCCACACATGCTATCTCATGATTAAATAATGAGCACCATCATCACTATCAGTATCATTTGATAGCATCAACTACATCATCTCTCGAAGCCATACTCCATCTGAGTAATCATGCATGATGATGAATAAGTCACTCACTCCACAGAGTGATACACAAACTATTATTCTAATTCAGACATATGTCCTAGAAGAATAATTGTTCCAACATATGTTGGAAGCCACGCCATGGGATACAATGACTATTCTTCTAATCCAGACATACGTGCTAGAAGAATAATTGTCCTGGACCATTTTCCAATTGGAGAATATCTGTCCACCGACACACTGACTATCCATCTAGTTGGTAATCATTTACAACACTATTGATAGTCTTCAAGGCAATCAAAACAATTCCATTCAATAGAACACAATTGTGTCTATCCATAGTAGTACACAATTACTATCCAGTGGTACACAACCACACTTAATAGCACATGACTATTTAACCAGTGACACATAGTCACAACCGGTGGAACACATCCACCACAATGGCATACAACTATTGTCCAAAGACATACTGTCTCCACAGTAATCATATCATCCGATATCAACCTGCATAACAATATCATGATACAGGTTGAGTTATCTGGGACAATATTCCACTCACATCTATGAGATATGGAAGAGAATCTTCTCTCAGGAGGTAAAACATCGGCCATGGGCTATCTGGACTATTCTTCTCAAGAATAGAAAAATAATTATCTCTAATCTCTGAGCCTGGACCATTCACCTAACTGGGCCATTCCTCCAGCACTAATCATAGTGCAACTTGGAGGGAATGAGTCTGCCCCAGGGAATGCATATCCCTGATTGATGAACCTAGACCATTCACCTAACTGGGCCATTCTTCTGGCACTAATCATAGTGCAACCTGGAGAGAATGAGTCTGCCCTAGGTAGTGATTGTCCGGGCCATTTCTTGAGGAAATGAATGTCTTGCACCAACCTCCAAAACGAACCATTCTTCGAAACTGCTCACAATTGTGAACTTCGAAAGAATGACTGCCCGACGAGGCAGAACATTCTACATGACCACTACTCAGAGTTACTTCCAAGAAGAATGATTGTCCTAGACCATTCCCCAACACTATCCATAAGGGGAATCATTGTCTATGGTACATCAACAATCTATCGAACCATTTTCATTATGAAAATGATTGTCCAATCTGGACCATTTTCCGAACTGGAAAATGTCTGTCCGTCAGAAATCTCAAACCACTTTTCGAATTGGAAAGGAACTACTCATCCTAGACCATTTTTTGATTACTCCCAACCTGGGAGTAATCACTTCCTTTTTCAATAAGGAAGTCGTCTCCACGAGCCCCAACTTGTTTCTTAAGTATGCAAACTTTTCATCTTGGACATAGGCTTTACCAAGTTATCTGCTATCTGCTCATGTGTAGAGATTTATTGGAGAACCACTTCTCTATTATGGACTTTATCACGAAGAATATAATGCTTGATCTCAATGTACTTCGGTCTGTCATGGAACATTGGTTTTCTCTGAAGGCTTCATATAGCTCTGATCATTACAATATATCATGGTCGAGTTCAACACTTATCTTTCCTAGTAGCTCATGACATCGTGGCAAAGCTCAAACCGAAACATATCCAAATAGCACTTTTTCTGTCATCGTGAGAGTTTTCCATGGATTAGCAATCCATCATCTCAGACTTTTGAGTGACTATTCTGATACACTATCTCTGTTATAGAAAGTTTTCACCACACTTCTATTGTATATGAGATACTCTGCATCAATTTGTTTGAATTCATACAAAACATAGTTACCAACTTAATGAGAACTGTGACCTCAAAAAGAGAATTCTAGCCCTTAAAACCCATATTTTTGCATAAAAAACATGAAAATCAACCCCCAAATCAAAAAGTGGTGCTACCTGTAGCACTATTTTTTGTAACTGGGTCAAAATTACAACTTTTTTCAAAAAAGGGATTAAAGGATCAAATATATTATCAAACAAACTTTAAAATCAACCCCCAAATCAAAAAGTGGTGCTACCGGTAGCACCATTTTTTGTAACCGGGTTAAAATTACAACAATATTCAAGCATGGGCTTAAAGGATAAAATGGTTGCTCAAAAAAACTCTTAAATCAACCCCCAGATCAAAACGTGGTGCCATCGATAGCACCAATTTTTCTGACTGGGTCAAAATTACAACTTTTTTCAAGCATGGCCTTAAAACATAAACTAGTTGCTTAGAAAAACCTTAAAATCAACACCTAAATAAAAACATGACGCTACCTAAAGAAAAATGTTTTTTTCTAAATGTTAAAATTACAGCTAATTACGACCTAATTCAAACTGTGGCCTTGACAACAAATCCCTACACAAATAAAAAACCAAAAATTAGATCCTAAATGGTCACTTGAAAATTTATTTACTAACTTTTTTTTTTTTTTTCTTAAATTTACATTAAAAAATAAATTTATTCCCGTGGGCACCCACGGGGGGGCTAGCGTCACCCCCCCACGGGCCTGGCCCAGGTCCCATTGACACACATTTTAAAACACACACACACACCCGCACACACACACAAATATATATATATATATATATATATATATATCCGCTGGCCTGACCCAAATCCCATTGGCACACATTTTAAAACATATATATATGTTTCATATAAATTTGATTTTTTTGTATATATTAATTAATTTGTTTTAGTTAAAATTTTATTTTT
>WSFP011531108.1:0-12042 GCA_009831015.1 Picea engelmannii
CAGTTTGACATTTTTGCTATAACTTATTTTATGTGATGTTTCAAATCTTGAAATTTTGAGGCAACAAAGGTGAGATCTCTTAGTACATGAGGTTAAAATTTCAGATGTTGGTTCGCTATAATTTCCGAGATATTCTCTATGGAAGTTAGGGTTTCTAAACGGTCCTGAAATCAGTTTCAAACATGTCAGTTTGGCATTCTCACTATAAATTATTTTCTGAGACTTTCCATACTGTAAAATTTTCAGGGATTTGAGGAGACATACAAAAGTACCTTAGGTGAAAATTTCAAACTTTGGTTCGCTATAATTTTTGGGATATACCCTATGGAATTTAGGGTTTTTGAATGGTCCTGAAATCAATTTCAAACAAGCTAGCTTGGCATTTTCTCTATAAATTATTTTCTGGGACTTTTCAGACTGTGAATTTCTTAGGGATTCGATGAGACATACCTATGTACATCATGTAAAAATTTCATAATCATATTTGAAAAATTGGATACATGGAATGTTGTACAAGTTCGTTCTTGGGAAGAGGCTAAAAACAACAAGCTTTGCCAAAGTTACCATAAATTTCATTTGGAAATTCAAATTTTGGTCAAACCTGGTGAAGGAAGAAGTAGCAAGAAGACTCAGTGAAAGTAATTTGAATGCTATCATCTTTTGAAAAGGTTATATGTGATAAAGAATAAATTGTAACTTGAACGTTGGTGCTACTCAAACAAAGAGATCGATGCCTCTTGCTAAGTTGGTGCTTAGCGGTGGGGATTAGTGTTTGTGAATATATGTAAGGTGCCTACCAGGGTTTGTATCAGTGGGGGTTGGTGTCTCCATTAGGTTGGTGAATACAAATATTTTTAACAGTAGGTTGGTGCCTACAAATAATTATAAAGAGAAGTTTTGTGGTTTTCTCCTGAAAGGGTTTCCACATAGATCTTGTGTTCCATATTTTGCAGTTAATAGATTTCATATGTGATTGTTTTCCTATGGTTGATGAATGTTTGAAAAATTACAAAAAAAATGTCTTATACCTATTCAACCCCACCTCTCAGTATAAGTGTCTTCTCAAAAATTGGTATTAGAGTGGGTTCCTTCAGAAACAATCTATCCACTAGAAGGTACATCTCGGGAGCACACGTGGTCAGTCAAGAAGGTTTATCCACAAGTAGGGATCCATTGTTTGATGGAACAAACTATACCTTTTGGAGAATAAGGATGCAAACCTATTTAATGGCCCTTGGTTTCTATATTTGGCAATTTGTTGTGACTAGTTAGAAATATCGAACATCTCCACCAATGGATCAGGCTGGAAAGAAGGCTAGTGAAAATAATGCAAAATACATGAATTCCATCTTGTGCGCTCTATCAGAATCAGATTTTTTCAAGTTAATTCATTTTAAACTGGAAAAGGACATTTGGGACAAACTTCAAAACATCTATGAAGGCGGCGACAAGGTTAAGAAAGAAAAGATACAAACTCATAGAAGACAGTTCGAGAGTCTAAAATGAAAGATGAATAAAATGTTGCATCATATCTCCTTCGTGTGGATCAAATTACCAACGCCATCAGAGGACTTGCTAAAAAGGTTGAAGAACCAATAATTGTTCAAAATGTGCTTAGATCACTTCCCTTAAAATTTGATGCCAAAGTTTTCATTGTTGAAGAAATGAAGGATCTTAATTAATTGACAATTGATGAATTGCATGTGATTTCGTGGCATATGAAATGAGGACTGAGAAAGAGAAGCCATCAAAGTGAGAAACAACCTTCAAATCTTCAAAGAAGATGAACAATAAAGAACAAAAATCAAGAAAATGTTCCAACTATGAATCAGACGCAAAGGAAGCACATTTTGTGAGAAAGCTCAAAAAGGGATCTAGAAAATACAAAGTTAAGTTTCCCTTTAAATGCTTTAATTGTGGAAAAGTATGAAATTTTACTAATAAGTGTCCATGTGCCAAAAATCAAAGTAGTGATAATAAAGAAGAACATAATGTAAATAAAGGGAGCAAACATCATCAATACAAAAAGAACAAGCATGAAAAGAATAAGAACACGTATGTTAGTACCTAAACCTATTAGCTAAAGTTCTCCCCTATTCCCAAGCCTATTCAGCTCTTTAAACCCTTTTCCAAGATTAATATCCTCTACCTGCTCCATATTTATTTATGTTTTGTTTATCCTTGACTTATGATTTTTCTTTTCTTTGAATAAATTTCTTGTTTCTAGTAAGGCATGGTTAAAATGTTTTCATATGATTTGCATGGTCACATCATGGACGATCTTGTTGTAGTAACCTTATCTGCAGGTTTCCCTAATGTCATGAGGTCAAAGGTTACTTTCTATAGAAAAACAATGTTTTTTGTAGCACACCTATTTTTGAAAATTACAATTGTGTTATAGGAAAACCTGTAGGTCTACTTTGTACGTAGTTTTGAAAATTGTGGGTCTTGAAGTAGAAATAGATCTGAAGGCTATGAGGTTGCCTTCCTTTCATTTCATTCTCTAGTTGTAAATTCTAAAATTACATCTCTTTTGGATCTATGCTACAAAAAGACAAGACATTTAGTAGCACTTACATTACAGTAAATTCCAAACAAAATTTCATGTACATGATTGTTTTTTGAGGTCAACGTCGAGCACGTTTTCTGACCAAATGAAGATGAATTTCAAAAATCTGAAACATGGGTTTTTTCGGGAACGGACTAAGTTCAGTATTATGTTTGTTGTTTCCAAGAATTACCAACAGTTTAGGATCTAAAGGTAGATCTTTGAAGAGGATTTTTCTAGATTTCTCCAATTTTTGTTTCCTAAAAATACGCCCAGACAACAAAACTGCCATCTCATTGGGATTAGATCCCTTTGTTTAGGATATTAATTTGAATTTATTAATTTGAATCATGTTTTCTAATTATATTTAAGCAATAATTATCAATGAATATGGGGTTCCTCCTTTTGGGTAAGAAGGGGGTTCGGTTTTTGGGTTGAAAAGAAGGGGAAGGTCTGGAAAGTTGTAAGAGGAGATTAAAGCCTGCAAAATTTTGTACTCAAAGAATCAAACATCCTAATGGTCAGATTATGAATCTATGTTCTTCATTATGCTTGTCTTATTTGAATGCAATGGAAATTGTTGCAAAGCATTGATTTCTTCTTGATTAAATTTTGATTTAAGTACATGGTTTACTGTTAAATTACCTACTTCTGGGAATTTGCATTCAAATACTTGTTTCAGGTTTCAAATATTATTTTGAACTTGAAAATATTCCTAGCATAAGTGAACATATTTTTGGATTGTGCTCTATGTTTCCTTTTCTTTTTCTCCTATATCCAATTGTCTATTTATTTATTTTATCGGTGTGAATGCCCTTGACTAAATGAAGTGTTGTTGATTATTCAAACTTAATTGAAAGATTGTGACCAAACCTATAACTTTCCAACCTATCCAAACTACATGATCCATAATTCAAACCGAAAAGTATTACAATAACTAAGGTGCCATAGCTTTTCTCTATTGTAGTCTAGTGCAAACTTTAGCGATAACAACTTATAATAAAAATAAGAGTCTCTAATCAAAAGGGGTCAATGACCCGTCTGAAGAGAGCAATAAAAGTATCTTTGATAGTGATAGAAAGGAAACTATCTTTGTGGAAATAGAAACGAAGATTGATACTTTGAAAAATGAATACAAAGTGGAAGAAATAATGGATTTAGAAGAGGAACAAAATGTCGAAATTGATGTAGAAGTGGATCTTGAAGAATAACTCATGTGTGCCTTAATCGAAATAAATAAGTTCAAGAAAAAAAAATTGAAACAAAAGAATAAATTGTAGAAATTTGAAGAGGAGGATCATGATGCAAAAGAAAAAATGTCACAAATCCTTGAAGAAAAAGAGAAGACTATTATCATCCTAAAGATTCAACTAGAAGAGGAAAAATTGATAGAAGAACTAGTGAGAATCTAGCTAAAGGAAAATGAAGAAAAATGCAAGAAGATGGAAGATGAAATTGTTTCATTAAGAAAGGAATTAGAGAATTCAACTACTTAGTTGAATAGAAGCTTAAAGTTTGAAAAAGAGAACTGAAATATTAGATGATATCATCAAATTTTAAAGGTCACCACTCATTAAAAGTAGTCTTGGCTATTATAAGAGTCATATGACCACCACAGAAGATTCAAAAGATATAGAGTCACCGAAGAAAGCAAATGAAGGAAAATATAAAATCCATGTTGATGTACTCAAAATCTCCATCAATGACGAAGACAACATGAAGAGAGAAAATGATGTTCCATAGAAAATTGATGTTCCTCCCAAGGAAAACAAGGACAGATTTAGAAGATCTTTCCCACCAAGATTCCCTCACACAACTTGGTACCAAAACTCTTTCCTTGGTTATTGGTTTTCTTGCAATCACTTTGGTCATAAAGCAACAGATTATAGATCACATGCAAGAAACAATGATGTATGGAACAAAAACATAAGTACTTATGGGTTCTCAAATATAAACTATAATTCATTTGCTCCATTATTTGATTGCAATGTTGTATGTTATAAGTGCAACAACTATAGTCATATAACATGTTTTTGTAGAAGTAACCCAGTGGAAACTTCTATAAAAAACAAGGAAGTGGATACCCTTTCCAAACAAAAGAAAGAACCCAAAGGAGTTTGAAGAAGGAAGCAAGAGAAAGAAAAGTAGAAGAAGGAGAAATATATGCTTGTGCAAACTGCCCTTCATGCCCAAAACAAAGGAAACCAATGGTACGTCGACTGTGGATGTTCAATCTAGATGAAAGGTGACAAGAGCAATTTTCTTACTTTGAAAGAAGTTAACAAAGACAGTGTGACATTTGGAGATAATGCTACCGCAAGGATAGTTGGAAAATGCACTCTCGGTCTCAGTAATGGAAAGACTAAAAAAGAAATTGTATTGTATGTTGAAGGTTTGAAACACAATATTCTCAGTGTTAGTCAAATGTGTGATCAAGTAAACAATCTCATATTTCATTCTTGAGGCTATGAGATAAGGAAGAAAGGTGTGGGAATACTTATGGAAAATGAATATAGAACCTCAAATAATGTATATATCCTCAATGAGATCAAGGGAGAAAAATTCTATATGGGATAAATAGATGAAAGTTGGTTATGGCATAGAAGAATGGGCCATATAAACTTTGATATTCTAGTGAAAAACAACACTAAAGAAGCAGCGAGATACATGCCAAATATTGTTAAACCTTCAAACACTCTTTGCAAGCAATGTTATCATGGAAAACAGAGAAGAGAAAGTTTCAAATCAAAGGAGTACTCAACAACAAAGCCATTGGAAATCGTTCATACAGATCTTTGTGGTCCTACAAGAACACAAGGTCTACAAGGTGAAAATTACTCCATGTTCCTCATTGATGATTACTCTAGAATGACATGGGCTACGATCCTAAAAGAAAAATATGAAGCATTTGAGAAGTTCAAAGAATTCAAATCCTTGGTTGAAAATGAAACTAATTTGAAAATCAAATGCTTGATATCAGACAGAGGAGGTGATTTTATCTCAAATGAATTTGAAGATTTTTGTGAACTTCATGGAATAATGAGACATTTTTTTTCAGCTACAAGGACTCCATAACATAATGGAGTGCTAGAAAGGAAGAATCAAACAGTACAAGAGATGGATAGAAAATTTTTAAATGAAGCTAAGCTATTAGAAAAAATTTGGAGAGAAGTAGTCAACACCACAATCTACATTCTGAATAGAGGGAAGATCAGAGTCAACAACAACAAAACACCTTATGAATTATGGAAGGGTAGACTAGAAACAATTAAATAATTCAAAGTTTTTGAAACCAAGTGCTACATAAAAAGAGATGTTGAATACTTAGGAAAATTTGACTTCGGAGTTGATGAAGGTATATTCCTTGGCTATTCATCAAGAAGCAAGGCTTATCGACGCTACAATAAAACATTGAGAAAAATCATAGAGAGTGCCAATGTGAAAGTGGATGAAGCAGGGCATCAAAAGGTGAAAGCTCATGTTCAAACAAAGGATGCAAGTTTCAAAGAAGAATAAGAAGGAGAATAAAATGAAGAAGAAGAAGAATAAGAAAATGAAAAAGAAGAAACAGAACGTCAAAATACAAAGACACCATCTAGATTTGTCCAAAAGAATCATTCAAAAAATCAAATTCTTGGTGATAAATATACGGGATTGTAGATTAAAAGAATATTATAAAGTGGACCAGAACATACAAACTTCTCTTTTCTATCTAAAATAGATCCTAAGAACTTTACAAAATCTAGCGAAGACAAGCATTGGATTGATGCCCTGGAAGAAGAGCTGAATCAAATTGAGAAGAATGAGACATGGGAACTTGTTCCAAGACCAAAAGATAAAAATGTGATTGGAACCAAGTGGGTTTTTAGGAATAAATTGAATTAAGATGGAAAAATAATAAGAAATAAAGCAATATTTGTTTGTAAAGGCTATGCTCAAGTTGAAGCTATTGATTTCGAAGAAACCTTTGTCCGGGTTGCAAGACTAGAAGTTGTCAAAATGTTTTTGGCATTTGTGTGTTTCAAAAACTTCAAAGTCTATCAAATGGATTTCAAGTCTTCATTTCTCAATGGAAATTTAGAGGAATAAGTATACATCAAACAACCAGAAGGATTCTTATTATCATAAAATAAGGATCATGTATGCAGATTGAAGAAAATACTTTATGGGATAAAACAAGATCCCAGAGCTTGGTACTCAAGACTTGAAAAATATTTACAACAACAAGGATTCAAAAGAGGACTTGATGACAAAATTATCTACATCAAGACAGTAGGAGAAAATCAGTTTATTTTTGTGGTTTATGTAGATGACATCATTTTTGGAGGTAGTATGAACAAAATGTGCCAAGAATTTGTAATAGAAATGCAAAAGGAATTTGAGATGTATATGATTGGTGAATTGTCATTCTTTCTTGGTTTATAGATTTTGCAATTCAACAAAGGCATATTAATTTCACAAACCAAGTATATGAAGGAAATGTTGAAGAAGTTCAGAAAGGAAGATTATGCACGAGTCAGCACACCCATGGTCACAGGTTGTAAATTGAGAAAAGATGATGAATCTCCATAAGCAAATCAAAAATTGTATAGTTCAATGATTGGCATCCTACTATATGTGACAACATAAAAGACAAACATTATGAACACAGTATGATTGGTTACAGTTTCAATTCGTACCAAAAGAAACTCATGTGCAAGTAGTGAAAAGAATATTCAAATATCTAAAGGGCACCTTGGACTTTGGCTTGTGGTATTCAAGAGGTGAATATTTTACTCTAACAACATATATGGATGTGGATTGGGCATGTAGTGTCGATGATAGGAAAAGTACAAGTGGATGAGCATTCTTTCTAGGCAACAGTCTAGTGTCTTGGTTGAGCAAGAAACAACCTTCATTTTCTCTATCCACAACAAAGGTCGAGTATATGACAACAACATCATGTTGCACACAAGTTATTTGGATGAAGCAGACATTGAGATATATTAAGGTAGAATATGGTCATCCAATATCAATAATTTATGACAACAAAAGTAAAATCAATATTCCAAAGAATCTTGTTATACACTTAAAAAAAAAATATTCCAATCAAGCATCACTTACTAAGAGAACAATTTGCAGAACAAAATGTCACATTGGAATATATTGTCACTAAAGAATAGATTGCGTATATTTTCACAAAACCTTTTCCCAAGGACACATTTGAATATATTGAAGAGAAATTGGGAGTAATATACATCTCATCACTAAGTGCTTAAGGATAATCGCAAGCTTAGGGGGAGCATCATTTTTCCATTGATGTCGAAGGGAGAGAGTTTCAAATAGGGGGGGGATTTATTCTATGTCTGGTGGATTATGTGTTTCGTTGCAGGATTTCCATCAATGACAAAAGAGGAGACTGTTGGAATTATTTTCATTGATGTTGTTAAAGGATTAATGTTGTCATTGATGTCATATTGTGACTTTACAAATACACACAACATTTCCAAGATTGATTTATATATAGGTTTGTTGGAAATATTGTTCTCAATGATGTCAAAGACAGGAGGAGACTACAGATGTCCAAGATAAATATTTCAAGATGGAGATCGTTGGAAATTTTTTTTTTGTGTTTTTGATGCTCAGTTTAGATAACCTATCTTTGAAGAAATTTGTATTCTAAATACCTAGCTCAAATGGGAGCATAGGATATATGGTTGAAAAAATTATGTTGATACCTTTCCAACGTATATGGAACTCCCTCTAACTCCATATGAATGAGGATATTGTTGGGCCTTGGAAATTACACATTTTACGAGGCCATTTAACCATTTTGACTTACTTTACCATTTCATACTCATTCCTTTCGTCACTCATATTTCTACATTTGTCCATTTCTACCCTATATGAGATTCACGTGACATATGTACATTAAAATGGTTGATTTCCCATGTTATGATGATTACTTAGGGTAGATATTGTGGTTTCTTAAATTACTTATGCAATTCAACAAGTTAACTACCAAATTACTTTTTTTTGTAGTACTATTGAATTACATGTTTCTGCAATACTATTGAATTGCATGTAGCAGCCTCTTTCCATACAACGAACTTTGGGTGTGATTTCCTAGCATATAAGGACAAATATCAAAATTCTAAAACATGGGTTCTGTAGATATTGTCTCAAATTGGGTGATAGTTAGTCATATTTTCAAAACAGGAAAGAGTTTGAGAGATATGGACGGATCTTTAAGATGGATTTTCCAAGATATCCTATAACACTTGAATTCCTATAGTTACGCCTCTTATGGATGAATTTGGAATTATTGGTTTTTAGGATCAATTTATTGTGCTTATAATTTCTTTAATCAAGTTATGTTGTTTGTAGATCCATGTAGTTGGGATCTGGTCCCATTTCTTTGTAACCATTTTCCCTCTTTGAAATGTAATCTTTATGTATAAATGTGAGGGGGGAGGATGGAAGTAGTCTTAGGCTAAGAAGAGAGAGGTTGGAGAAGAGGATCATTATGTAATCATTAAGAGAATGTTGGAATAGAGAACTTGTTGCAAATCAAAATCTCTCCATTGTAGTATTTTTTCGCAGTGTATGCCAAGGGAGGTAGGGACCCCTCCCTCTAGTATATGATGTCCATAGTTGCCTTTATGTTGTGTGAGTTTATTCAATTATTACAGTATTATTATGTGGTATGGTTTCATAAATCGATTTGAGTAATGTTATTATTCTTTTAATGTGTGATCCACACTAATGCTTGTCAGCAGCAAAATCATGCTTTAACATTAGTAATAACTTGGTGATTCTCTGATTAGCAGAGTTGCATTTATTTTTTATGAAATTTATGATAATCAATATTACTACTCAACGATTTCTCGTGATTGAAAAATATACTTGACTTCATGTATCAATTTTGTGGTTTATTAAGTTTATGACGAATGTTTGAGATTATTATGTATATACTTTGTTGAGTACTTCATAAGTTTACTGATCCGGGTTGACAATTCATGTATCAAATTATTAACTTATAATTTGACCCACATTTTGGTGTCGTTGCAGGGGAAGTGATTAAGGAGATAATCTCAAAGAACAAGCAATTGGTTTTAATTTTTTTTCAAACTAGCATTACAGGAGAAGCATAGCGTAAGTCGAAGGCAACAACCAATGCAACAACTCTGGTGAGTCTCCACGGGGAGTGGAGCATAATTCAAGGGCAATAGACAACGCAAAAAAAAAAGCTCTAGTGAGTCTACACATGCCTTTTTATGTTGGGAATTTATTTTTCATGGAACCAACATTTCAGCAGAATCCTGGGTGACACCAGGGTCTTAATGGCATGAGGTGTCCAAGTACATGCTTTGCTTTGACATTTTCTTTATGTAGAAGTTGTATTTTTTTATTCAAAAATACCCCCCATACACTGATCCATGTGCAAGAGAGGGATTAATAGCCAGTAAGGAGCCTTCAAAGATTCTCAAGAATTGTTGAGTAAAGGAATATTCTACTCTAAGAAATATCTCAATTCCTCGCAGCAGCAGTAAAAATTTATGCATCTCAGGAGGAGAAAATCTTGACAACAATTAGGAACACACCTGCATTCCAGGAAATAGAAGATCAAAAGTCTCATGAGAAACAAGAAGATCTAGAGGTTTTCCTGGATTCTCCTTATAAATCTGCAGAGGAGAATAAGGATCCATGGACAACAGTCGATGGAGAGCGAGCATTGGAACTTGAGATTGAAGAGTTTCTTGCAAATTTGTACCCAGATCCTTTATGCAAGACCCAATTGTTCGAGACCTACAGGGTATGAAATACAATGCTACTAATGAAGAAGAGGATCAAATGAGTAGTGATTACATTGAAGAATGGTTCCAAATAGTCCTTCGGTCGGGGTACTACTCCATCCTTCAACACTTCTTGGCATCATCTCCTGTCAAACAGTTGGCATCCCATATCCTAGTACTTATTAAGGTATACTTCTCATATGTGGATATGGATACATTTGTAATTCTGTTATGCACATGGCTCCATTGGAAGTACTATTATACTTGAGAAGAGGTTCTCCTTTTTTCTCAAGTAGGGTAGAATAGGGAATAAAGTTCTAAATAAATATCAGCTTAGTTTCAAGTATAACTCGACAGCCTAAGTAGTAAGAAGGTATCATCATCTTCATTTTATATATTCATAATTGATGCAGTAATTATTCTCATATCTTCCTCTTCATGTTCTTGGTCTTGTTCCTAT
The DNA here is from genome assembly GCA_009831015.1 of Picea engelmannii. NCBI lineage: Eukaryota > Viridiplantae > Streptophyta > Pinopsida > Pinales > Pinaceae > Picea > Picea engelmannii. The sequence continues at coordinate 10,784 of WSFP011531108.1, forward strand.
TACTATTCATGTAGTATTTGTTTTCCATAGATTATGTAGTTAGAAGACCATTTTGAAATGAGTGTGCATGCTTTAACAATTGGGTGCTAGCCTTGATATGAGCTTCATGTGCCATATGTAGATTAAAATGGTTGATTTCCCATGTTGTGATGATTACTTAGGGTAGATATTGTGGTTTCATAACTTACTTGTGTAGTTCAGCAAGTTAACTATTGAATTACTTGTTTTTGTAATACTATTGAATTACATGTTTCTGCAGTACTATTGAATTTCCTGTAGCAGCGTCTTTCCATACATTGAACTTTGGGTGTGATTTCCTAGCAGATAAGGACACGTATCAAAATTCTAAAACATGGTTTTTGTGGAGATTGCCTCAAATTGGGTGACACTTAGTCATATTTTCAAAACATGAAACATTTTGAGAGATATGGGAGGATATTTAAGATGGATTTTCCAAGAAATCCTATAACACCTGAATTCTTGTAGTTGCACCTCTTATGGATGAATTTGGAATTATTGGTTTTTAGGATCAGGTTATTGTCCTTCCAATTGCCTTAATCAATTTGTGTTGGTTGTAGATCCGTGTATTTTGGATCTGGCCCCATTTGGTGGTAACCATTTTCCCTCTTTGAAATGTAAGATTTATGTATAAATGTAAGGAGGGGGGAGAATGGAAGTAGTCTTAGGCTAAGAAGAGAGAGGCTGGAGAAGAGGATCATTGTGTAATCATTAAGAGAATGATGGAATAAAGAACTTGTTGCAAATCAAAATCTCTCCACTGTAGTATTTCTTCGCATTGTATGTCAAGGGAGGTAGGGCCCCCTCCCTCTGGTATATTATGCCTAGTAGTTTCCTTTCTATTGTGTGAGTTTATTCAATTATTACAGTATTATTTATGTGTTATGGTTTCAGAAATCAATTTGAGTAATGTCATGATTCTTGTAATGTGTGATCCACACTAATGCTTGTCAGCAACAAAATCATGCTTTAGCATTTGTAATTACTTGGTGATTCTCTGATTATCAAAGTTGCATTTCTTTTTTATGCAATTTATGATAATCAATGTTACTACTCAATGATTTCTCATGATAGAAAAAGATACTTGACTGCATGTATCAATTATGTGGTTTATTAAGTTTATGATGAATGTTTGAGATTGTTTTGTATATACTTTGTTGAGAACTTCATAAGTTTATTGATCCGGGTTGACAATTCATGTATCATATTATTACCTTATAATTTGACCCACATTTTGGTGT
>ML896949.1:0-12042 GCA_009831015.1 Picea engelmannii
ATGTTACAACGTACTATAAACAATGCAAAGTGAAGGAATCTTGAAGCGAGATAGACTTAGGGAAGCGTGACATTGAGAATCTAATAAACCTAGGAAAGTGTGAGACAGAATATGGCACTTACGACTTAATTCAAAGGCATCTGGCACTTACGACTTAATTCTCCGATGTTGTAGAGCCATAATATATTTTTGGACATGAATACTATCATTATTTTTGACAATTTTCATTACTTGTTGAAACTCAACAAAAATAAAGACAATCTGCCAATTAATTTAATTAGATATTCAATTATTTTCAAACCTTATCACTAGTAGAAAGAGGTTAATAACACGTGCTCCTTTCTCAAGGGACTTTTCGAGACATTGTGGGACAATATTGGATGACATAGACATAATTTTCAAGACAATGAACTTGCACATACACAACTACAACAAATAGCTAGTTTGGCTTATCATTTTTGAGAGAGCCGAATGTTATGTCCATTTTATGATTTTTTGAATTTAAGCATAAATCCATTACAAAAACATCAAATTAAAACATAGTCAAAGTGTTACTTGTTCCTTCATTAAATCAAATGCTACAAATTAGAAACAATTCCATTATAGGAAATAGTAGAACGCAAAGGGTTACTACTTGTTCTTATGGTAATTGGAAGGTCTCTACATGATCAACCCCATGCAAAATGGATGAATGTGAAGTACATGATTTCTCAAGGGAAAACAATACGTGTTTATCAGTAAATAACACTTCTAAAATTCATGGTAAAAATCATAGTTATCTTTGAAGAAGTCTGTGAATGCTTTTTGGACATGGGAATATTTTTAGAGGCTAACATATTCATTGATGCATTCTTAGACTTGGGTTTTTATGCTCATAAATTGAAAAGGAAAATTGCTTACATAATCTCAACAAAACTTGCAAGTCAAATCTTGTGAATATAGTAAGCAATCAAAAGAGTGGATGAGCTAAAAATATTGTGAGTATTTTATTGAGCATGGTGTACGATAACAATGGGTTATCTATTGGATAGAAAAAGCTTATAGTTGATAGACACAACAATAAAAAATTCCTTAGAAAACCAAATTTATTGTTAATGTGCAATGGCCTCTCGATTGAACCAAGGTTTTTTTGGAACACCCCTCTCCCGTCCTGATAGTGGAATGAATTTGGGGTGATCAACTTGAATATTATACACTTAATAAGTGAACCACTCTAGGTCAATAGTTTCTTAGACTAAAAGAAATATTTTGAAGGGAACAAGTTAACTCCTCCACTCTATATCAAGGTGCATAAAATGAAGGGAGCAAGCTTGAATTAAACGAAATCTTGAACAAGTTAAATCCTCCACTCTGTATTGTTATTGCCACACATATCCCTCCAAGAGGTAAATTCATTGAGTTGGATATTAGTGCGATAGGCCTCCAAAGGCCAAGTGTCTTCAATCACCACCAAACCCTAGCCCTAAGGTGACGTCAAGCCCTCAAGGGTGATGTTTTTGCCTCCAAAGGAAAGTTGTTTGGATTGTAGGGGATAGGTGAGATCCTCCAAGATGTCTCTTAGGCCTCCAAAGGTATGTCATCATCATTTGGTGTGTGGGCCCTAATATCCAACTTGTGGGATTCAAGCCCCAAGGAATTCCAATCTAGGCTTGTTCTTCCAAATATGTCCACCAAACAAGGTCCTGCAAAGACAATGAATACACCCTCCAAGGATCTCAATTAAAATGCATCATGATGAGTAAACCAAATAAATAAAAGAGCCTCCATTTCTTGTCCATTTGTCTTGTGTACTAGGTACCCATAAAAGGATTTGATTCTTGTTGAAACTAAAATTCCCTACAATGTGGAACATTTACATGTTCCCCTTTACACAACCACATCTTATTCCCTTCAACCACGTGTACGAACTCTTGACAATTTGGGGAATGAGAGCATGAGGAGTAGCAATGCTTAATTTCCTCATCTATCTTGATGGACCCAAAAGTATATGGAATAATTATAATGGCATGAGTCAAGTATATAGGTGGATTTTGTACTAGGGCGCATAGAGAACCAAATCCTCCTAACTACATGCTCTTCCATTTAAAGAAGATAATATATAAGTATAAGTCAGGAAATAAATATCTACAATCACAGTAAATATTTCTAATGCTAAAGCATACATACCGAAATGGGTACTCTGCTCCCCACTATCATTGAACATGTGCTCCCTTGTATGAAGTGGTGTCTGCTGAATACCGCTAGATTCATTGTTGCGGTTGCACTGCTGCTTGAAAACAAACATAAATACTTAGTTAAGGGTGATATAATAAAATATGAATAGACTTTACAAGCATGCTACTGCGATTTCCTTATTCATTTTATTTACTTGCATGGCTGGGGAGATTGGAGTCTGCCCCAAGCTTTTCCTATATTCAATCACACTTTTAAAACCATGCTTGTAACCAAGATTTAGGTCCTCCTCAGTGGAAACAGTGTTGAACATATTTAGCTGCAATGCATAACACCATTAAATTACTAATAAAAAAACCAGATATTTGTTCGCTACTATTAAATAAATATTCACCACAGTTAATCATTTAATTCTTATGATTCCAGATTGTAGTTTTCCATAGCCACCCTGGCCTAGTTTATGCTACCTGTTATTTTCCATTCTAGCCTTGGTTGCTTTGGAGGTGTCAAGTAGCCTATATATGGAATTTTTGAAAATAAATTAGATATCAGAATTGTTACTTAAAACAAGAAAGAAAAACATAAATGAGCATATTTCACTAATAAGATGACATGTGTTGTACCTTGCTTGACCAACTCATGGATGTCTTCCTTGTTTTTTAAACAAGTTATCATTTTCATCCTCTATCAAGGCCTTCCACTCTTTCTCTGGAAACATGGGGCGGGGCTCATGCTTGAGGTATAATTGCAATTTCTCCCTATATTGGGCCCTTGTATATTTTAAATTATCGTCGGCTAACTTTGTAAACACTTTCTTGTTGAACGTATTGTTGAACAAGTTTACCATGTGGTCTATCAATTCATATTTATTTTTTCTATCTTGGCCATTCCACCATGTGCAAATGGTGAGGCCAAGCAACTCCAATTCTTTGTCATTCAAGTTTCTGTAGAAAACATTGTTTCCTGCAGAAACATGTTATCTATTAATTTATAATAATCTCAACAAATGTCCATTTCAATTTGATGATAAAAATGAATCAATTAATTAACAAATATGTAATCTTCTGGATCTTGATCAGAACACATGTTTCATCCACTAGAAAGGTGAGATCTAGTGATCTGGTGCTTTTAATTCGTTTTTCTCCATGAATAGCTTCCTCTCCATCTACAGTATGTTCATCTCCACAGTCATGTGGAGTCCCAGGTTTCGGCTTATCATGCTCTGGCGTGTCATGTCGGTCAACATCATTGATCTCATCAATGGATTCGAGGGGAACCTCAGGAGGGTCAAAAAGCCTTACTTGTACTTTTCTATGTTGAATTTTTTGTTGCATTGGACCATCATTGCTACCTATAATAGTTGTAGGCTCGACAGGTTCCCGGGGCATGGGGATTAAAAACTCCTACAAACATAAAGCTTTACTTTATCAGATCATATAGAAAATATAAAACAAAAAAATAGATATGAAATTGTCATAGCTGATAAAAATATGTGAAGATGCCACTTACCCCAAAATTAGTTATTAGATTTTGTAGCTTTGCAATTCTTTCTCTTTCCTCCTGTGTCAGGGGTGTTTTGTGAAACAAACCTAGATATTCTATGTTTTCCTTCTTCAAGGCCTTCTCGATGGTTTCTATTGGGTCAGTGGAATAAAATATTTTGTCCTCATCAAGATCCTCAGTGGGTGCCTTCCCACGTTGACCATGCCACAATATATTAATGAATAAAATTAATGAGATGAACTTTAACATTTGAGAAATTTAGTTATTTTAGTCATAAGTTATTACTATATTTAACATTTACATGTTGAGTCACAATAGGTGCCTTTCCACGGTCACCCTAGAGAGATGTAGCGGATGATTTTCCACGATCACCCTGGACAGAAGTTGACACAATAAATCAATCAACAAAAGTTATGAAATTCACCTATAACATTAAAAAAATGAAATATTGCAGTAATATCAGAAAATAAATAATGATATTTCATAAATTTAGTTGTTTTAGTCATACGTTTTCACTATATTTAACATTTACCTATTGAGGCATAGCGGGTGCATTTCCATGGTCACCCTAGACAGATGTAGTGGGTGATTTTCATGGTCACCCTGGACAGAAGTTGACACAATAAATCAATTAACAAAAGTTATGAAATTCACATGTAACATTAAAAAAAAGAAATATTGCAGTAATATCATAAAATAAATAATGAAATTTCAGAAATTTAGTTGTTGTAGTCATAAGTTGTTACTATATTTAACATTTACCTACTGAGGCACAACAGGTCCATTTCCATAGTCACCCTGGACAGATGTAGCAGGTGATTTTCCATAATCACCCTAGACAGATGTAGCGGGTGATTTTCCATGGTCACCCTGGACAAAATTTGACACAATAAATCAATCAAAAAAAGTTATGAAATTCACTTATAACATTAAAAAATGAAATATTACAGTAATATCAGAAAATAAATAATGAAATTTCAGAAATTTAGTTGTTGTAGTCATAAGTTGTTACTATAGTTAACATTTACCTATTGAGGCACAGTGGGTGCATTTCCACGGTCACCCTAGACATATGTAGTGTGTGATTTCTCACGGTCAGCCTGGATAGATGTTGACACAATAAATTAATCAACAAGAGTTATGAAAGTAATTGTAACATTAAAAAAATGAAATATTGCAGTAATATCAGAAAATAAATAATAAATAATGAAAAATGAAATATATGTAGTAAAAAATTGAAATATTGCAGCGATAAATTATAACAATGATCGAATAAAGGTTGAATTGAATGGTATGTAAGATATTAACCCCCATAGCCACACCCCCTCCATCTATTTGATTTAAGTTGTAATTGATCAACAACTCTTAACCTAGAACTATTATTTTTGTTGCACATACAAATATAAGATTTCCTTCACATCCCTCAAATATGCAATTCGGTTTCTTAGTTGTTGCCACTAGTCATGTACTATTTATAAAGCCTACAATGTTTCCATAATTGTTTGGCCTTCCATCAATATATATAGTTTCCCCTTTATTTTGATTGTTATATACTAGTTGTATATAATTTGCGACAACTTTGTATATCCACATACTTTGCGTATATTGGACCAACATCAACCAATGATTGTATTTGTATAACGGTACGACATACTCCCTCAATTTAGCTACAATTCCATAGCCGACCTTTATGCCATCTGATGCAGGAGCATCGTACAAAGACAAAATCACGCGCCTAGCCAAAGGAGCAGCTGGATGCACAGATGGAAAAAGAGCACGTTTTTATGAACAACGTTTTGAATTTTGAAACTTAAAAGCATCAATGTAATAGTTAGGAAGAAGGCATACTTTGCATTTATACCTAGGAGATATGAACAGATCTGGGGGGGATTACTCCCATATATCAAATTTTAATAGGCATTTAAGTCTGTTAATGAAAGTAGGTAGATTGGAATTAAGAGATTAGACAGTTTAGAGTGTAGGAGGGAAAACAGATATAGACACCCTCACTCTTGTATTATTGTATTATTAGCATAGAGAAGAAAAAGAGAGCCATAGCAGAGAGTTGTAGAGAAGAACCCATGTACAGGAGTATTTGAGTTAATATATGAAGCTTTGACTCAGATTTCATGGTGTTATGATGTTTGTTGTTTACATATGTTGAATGGTATGCTTACAGTTGTTTTATTCTCTTTGTTATGCCTTTGTTGTTATTCTGTGTTGAATGTATGATTTCATGTTGAATGTATGAAATCTAAGAGAGAAGAATGAGTTTCAATTATTTCTCTTCCTGAGAGAGTTCCTGCAAGGAGTGCAGTGAAACATCTGCAAGGTGTCCGTTGACAAGGGTTTTGAGTTTTATCTCAGAAAGATCAGGAAGGATACCGTTGTTCTCATACCAGCATAAGTGCGGGTGAAGCACAAAATACATGCAAGGTGTGCGTAGTGCGTAGGCTAGTTGAAGGCTTAGAATTTATCAACTAAGGTTGAAGAGTGAAAGACTGTTGTTGCTGAGAGTGCATAGAGTTGAAGAATCAAATACACAAAATTATTTGAAAGATTGCCGCAAAGAGTGCATGCAGGAGTCCTTTCGAGACTTGAGGTTGAAATAGAAATCTCAGGAGGATCAGTGCCTTTGAAGTATTCAAAGGAAGACGGGGAGCTGAATCATCACGCAGAAGTTAAGTTCAGTGGAAGGATGCTAAGTCAGTTGGTCAGAGATTCATTGAGGAGTGAATTGGATGGTTGAAATTCTCCGTGGAGAACTCGCGAAGTCACAAGGACCGTAGGATCCAAAGGAGTTGTAGGGTGGATAAGGGTTAGACGAACCCATTACGTTGGTTTCAAGATTCAATGTCATCCATTGACTGTGACCGTCGAGTCGTCAAGATCATTTTGACAAATCAGAGTTTGTAAGTCTGGAGTGCAAACCAAATCCCTTGGTCACTCGAACATCCAAATCACGAAATGGATTATCGTGTGTGAAGACGAGGCGTAGAATCTTCGGCATTTCAGAATTTATGAGTTAGACATTTTTGGGGTCCTAACGATAAGGAGTCAGGCCTAGTGGGGCTAAAATCCCAAAGTCGTGAGTCGCGATAGGATTTTGGCGTGAAATTTCAGGATTTCGGCACTTTGGGTGTCGGGAAGCAGAGGAGGCAACATTTTGGGATATATTGACTCTCAATCACTGGGAAAATTGAGAGTCAATATATCTTGGGTTTCATTTCCATATGCAACGTACCCTTGTCCAGCCCTTGAAATGAAGAATAATCGTCCTTGATAACAATTTCCATAGCCAAAATACTACAGAAATCTACAAAAATACTGAAGGGAGCAAGGGATGACAATGTTCGAACCCAAGCCAGTGCAATTTCCACAGGAACTAAAATAAAAATGAAAAATGAACTTCTATTACTTGATCCTGTGAACAGTCACACACAACAAAGTATGATCACTGTCAGTTTTCAAAACAACATAGCTGGTGTGATCAATAACCAAAGCACCCAGGTCTTCATAAAAATCAACCCTGAGGTCAACAGTGATATCACGAATGAGATTAGAGGTGGTGGTGTCTACATCAAGAGTCAAATCATGGCTGGAATCAACAAAGTCCAAAATCCCTGTTACACATTATTTTCGTCATCCCTATGATCGTTAATGATGTAAACCTATTTGTTGCCTTCAGAGGGGTCACAGTGGCCTGAGTTCCTAAAGAGAGAAGGGAGAAGAACTTCTCCTGAGAAAATAAATTGCTTTTTCCTATGTAAAAACCTTATAAAAAGGGAAGTTCACAGGTTGCTATATAGGCAGGGTGCGAGAATGACCCATTCTCGTAGGTTGCACTATAGCCAAGGTGTGAGGTGTTCGTAGGTTACTCTATAGCTAGGGTGCGAGAATTCCAGCATGTGGGAAAAATGAGCGTTTTCGTGAATCTTATAGAAGGAGAAGCTTCTATGGTGAGGTGGCATCTAAATGGTTTGGTTCTTACTCTCTTTCATGATTTAGTGGGATCATCCTAACCTCCTCACCTTATTTCCTTCAACTTATAAAAGGAGAGGAGTTCTAATGGAGAAAGTTAGCTTTGGTTAGCTTGGGTTAGCTTTGTTGATTCTTGAGCTTGTTAGCTTTGGCTTGGTTAGAGTGGCTTTGAGATTTTCTTTGTCAAGATAGATTGTGAGTAGCTATCAGATCCATGATCTCAGAATCCTTGGAGCAAGAAGTGTGTGGGGAATGAAGGACAGTTGGAAGGGACCTTACGACATCAAGACAACGGTTGTAATCTCTCTTTCACATTTAATATGATATAGTAATATGATTCCTTCCTATAAAGCTTGTTGTGTTTTATTGTATGATTCCTTGATCACATACATAGGTTTATATTGAGTTTATGTTATCGCTATCACTTTGGTTGGTTTGTGTTGTTTTCATCTTGACTACACAAGAGCGCTGGAGCGGAGCGGGAAAAACAAAGACTATAGGAAGCGATTATAAGGTATGTTACTTATTATTGCCTCTTAGTTAATTCAATATCTAAAACTTAAGGAAAGCGTCATGTTCTGTCCTATTTTGTTCTAGATCCAGGTGGATCTAGGGAGATCGGTTTGTGTCTGCACTTACGGATTTATCCAATAACAAAATTGGTGACTCCACTGGGGAGAGGATTGTTTCCTAGTTAGTCTAGTTTCCCTTGCTTTGATTGCTTGTTTTCTGGTCTCTGAGTCTATGGGAGATCCATCAAGACTCTCTGGTTTTGAAAGTTCACTAAAATTTTTTATCCTTTTTCCAAATTTTGTGTTTACAGACATTCTCAAGCTGTACCCTTTAGTGGCCTGCGAGAACCATCTGAGTTCGCACCCTACTATGTAATCCAGTGCGAGGTGTTCGCACCCTACCTGTGTCTAGCCTGCGAACTTCACTAATGTTCGCACTGCACCCTATAGCTAGGCTGCGAACCCATTTGAAATTTGTGTTTGGAATTAAGATATCCTTTTTTTTGATGCCCAGTTTTTCTTTGAACAACTGGTTTGAACTTTTAAAGCTTATATTGATATGTTTACAGTCTTCTTGACATTCTTTGAGTTGCTTTTATCCATGTTTTCTTTGTTTTGTTTTGAAGGATTAGTCTCTTGCTTTGAGTGTCTTTCAATTACAAAGTATGTGTTTTCTTTAGAATTGTTTAGGGAAAGATCATATTTATTTTGAATAGTTCGTTTTAAAAGCGAATTTTTAGTTTGGGTTTCTTTGTTTTAAGAAAGTTCATTATTGCTTTTAGTGAAATTTTTGAAACAAAAATATTTATTTTCTTGTTTTATATTAGATTGGGGGCATCCTTGCATTTGAAGTACCGAAATTGCATGATTGATATAGATGAGTGCGAATTTTTTTTGGGACATCGTGCATATGGGAATGATAAATGTTTTCTCCTTCTTGTAGCATAGATTTCATCGAAATGAAAAGATTGCATCTTCATATCTTTGCATAATTTTCGCGTTGGTCAAAATACCATATTGTCCACACCATCTCCCTTTTGAGTAACAACAACCATAAAATAAAGCGCTTATAAAAATTGATTAGACATTTTTACCTTTTCTGGTAGAAAACCTACATTAGATTAGTTGCAAACAAACATAGTATCTTGTGATAGAGAGAGTTAAATCCACTTACTACATTTTGTCCTGGGAAGCCCTTCTCACACAAGGGTCAAGCACTAGGTCGCATTGATGTTGGCAGAGTTACTCACCCTGCTTTGTTGACATCAATGTAGAGATTGCACGTATTACTGGGGTCACTCGGAGGTATACCCACAATGATGAGTGGAAGCCTTTTGAGTTGATTTCGGGCTATATACCCTGCCCTTGCGTGTGGATTAGACTGTCGACTGTCCCACCAGGATTTATTGTTGTTGGTGGTAACCTTAGTGGCCTATCTTTCTAGGTTCTTTACATGAGGTGATTGTGGAGGGGCAAGTCTTCACGGTACCTGGAATCGACGTTGGCCAAACTCACTCGGACTCCTTGGAATGTATACCCACGATTATGTGTGGGAGCTTGCACCAGGGTGTAAGTACGTTAAGCAGGTTGTCAACGTAACTTTTCCACCCACTCTATCTCAGCCCCTTCTTACTTTGTTCCCGCGAAGTTGGATTTCATCACCAACTAGTGCGTTCATTGTGAGAAGGTTTTGTTTGTTTGCTTGCTTCCTAGATTTTTAGCGTGTGCTGTTTGTTTTCCCTAGTGGACTCTAGATTGGATTTTTGTTTTTCATGGCNTCAGTTCTCGAAATGACCAATGAAGGAACCTCTACTCCAGGGGAACCTTTTGTTTTTCCTTCTTACGGAAACATTGGTCCTCCTCACATCGCTACTTTGAGCCTTCCAGGTCTCACAATTGGATTAACGGTGTGGTTATTTTCCACTCACATAATCCCTAATGCAGTAAGTGCTTCGGTAGTAAGCACTTCCCCCCGAGAAAATCAACCTCATGTTGATTCTTCACTTTCTTTACCAGTAAGGTCTTCTTCACCTTCCTCGCTTGCAATATCGCCTTCCGTTTCATCTTCTTCGTTGGGTGAAAGTTCTGAAGCTAGTAACCCAGTGAATAAGAAGAAGAAGAAAAGAAAGAATAAGAAGAAGAAAAATAAGCAAGGATCCAAACTTCCAACCACTGTCGAACGTGTTGGAAAACAACCAGTTACTGTTAATCGTGCTGGGAGTGTTGATGACGTCAAAATCACCCAAACAACCCGTAAGCCCAAGTACCCTTGCAGGATTTGTAAGGGTAGCCATCTTCTTAAGGATTTCCATGGTCTATCCAAGGTTATAGAAGCATGGTCTACATGCCCTCGCCAACCCCTGTCGTCAGCCTCTAAACAACATGTTGATGACCTCTCGTCAACTAGTCACGATACCGATGGGAAGAAGAAAAGTAGAGTCAAATTCCCATGTATGTTATGCAAAGGGAGTCATCTAACTCATCTTTTACCTCATATGGACAAAGCCTCGAAATTACTGGAAGACATGACTATTTCACAGCCTCAACTTCCAGCTGCTTATCGCAAACTTTCTCTCAACCCACCTGTAGTTGATGGAATGATCAATCTGGTTCCCCCGTCAGTCAGTCCGGTTGATCAAGTGGTCAATCTGGTCACGTCTTTGGATGAACCAGTAGACCAAGTGGTTGATCCGATCCCATCCTCGGTCAACTCCACTCTCCCATTAGAAAATGAAACCCAAGCGGTCGATCTGTTTACACCTGTCAACCCCATTCTCCCTTTGGAGAATGAAACCCAAGTGGTTGATCTGATTTCATCATCGGTCGATCCTACTCTCCCGCTAGAGAGTAAACCCGATACTGCCCATGTTTTTCTCGTTGATACAGAATCTCCCGTGCCGAGGGGTATTTCTCCTTCTCCCGTGGAACCCCCTCCAAGTAATGAGGCCATCTGTTTTGATTGGGATGTACTAACTGGACCTCGTCTTCCCTCTTACATTCCTTTTCAGATTACAGTACAGGTTTTTGGTCGGGACGTTACCAAAACGTTGATAGATGAAGGTTCATCTGTTAGTATTTTTTCCTCTATTGCTTGGAAAGCTTTGGTTTGTCCTCTACTTGTGCCGGTTACGTAGAATCTGTTGGCTTTTAACAGAAGAACTAGTCAACCTTTAGGGACCCTTCCTCAGTTTCCTGTAACTTTGGGAGGGAAAATGGTCTTCATTGACGTCATGGTAGTCCAAGACCCCTTGGATTTTTCTTTACTCCTTGGGCGAGATTATGTCTATGCCATGAAAGCTATTGTGTCTACTCTTTTTCGTGTGATATATTTCCCTCACGATGGAAGAGTTGTGACTGTTGATCAACTTTCATTCATTCACCCCGCATGGATTGCCTGCCTGAATGGTTCTTGTATGCAGACAATATCGCCCCCGCCATAGGTCAATTATGTGGCATTGTCACCCATGGATTCGACTCCTAATGACTTAGATCTAGTAGTTGACATGGTAATCTCTTCGATAGGTTTGTTAGAGCCTGATCTTTTTACTTCTGTCATGACCCTCGACATGGTATCCTTCCAGAATGTATTTCTTCCTTCCAGTGAAGACCTCTTGGAAGCCATGACCCAGTTTTGTCCCTTGACATGGTGTCATTCTAGAGCATTGTCCTTTTGGAATCCATTATCAAGAAGAGAACTTTCGAGGATAGTTTTTGCGTCTCTGAGGCAACCTCGTTAAAAAATTAAATAGAGGTCTTTGAGCATGGTTTTTTGATTTCAAGCTCGTTAAAAAATGAAACCACTTACGGGGATAGTTTTTTCGTCTCTGTGACAACCTCGTTAAAAAATGAAACAGAGGTTATGAGCATAGTTCTT
>WSFP011531111.1:0-12042 GCA_009831015.1 Picea engelmannii
ATATGCTTATGGGATATGTATTTTTTATTTGTCAAAATATATAAATATATAGTATAATATTCAAGACCTTTTGTAGGATTTTTGATAATTTTAATTGAATAATAGTGTGAGGGATATGTATTTTTTATTAGTCAAAATATCTAAATATATAGTATAATATCAAAGATCTTTTTTAGGATTTTTGATAATTTTAATTGAATAATAGTGTGAGGGATAGATTTATTGATATGTTATTTATTTTATTTTAAGATTAGATGTTTTCTCGCTATGTAGCATAATCTTAATTATTTAACGTTAAACTTAAATTTCTTAATTTGTTTATTTTTCTTTCTAAATTAACAACAAATATAGAAAACACTTTGCAAAAATCAAATGCTCTTTTGTCTGATACTTCAATTCACTTAACTTCGGCATTTTCTTTCCCCTACTTCGGGGGTATGCTAGTTTTTAGAAATTATTGTAACTTATGAACTTTGGGAACAAATTTTTGAGTTGTCTTCAACAGAAGCATTATTATTTTCAATTACCCTTTCTCTTCACATCATTTGGTAAATATTATTTGGTGACCAAATGGCCCTCAATAACAAAAACCTTATTGGTCAAAATGTCATTGTTATTATTTTCAAATACTCCTTCTGTTAACACATAAGATTGTAAGAAGCCCCATGAGTCATACCTTTGGTTTTTTACATCATTACCGTGACATGTCACCTCTCAATTGTATAAAAGGTTCTCTTTGTCATCATCCATCTATTTAAATGTCAAGTTAAAGACAATTGTATGTGCTGTCAATTCACTAGGAGAGTTTGCAACGTACTCATGTCCTCTATTCATTCATTGACATCATTAAATTTTTTTCATGCTAAGGGATTTCATTATTTTCAGAGCCTATTTTTAACAATTTTCAGGGATCAGGTCTTTGGACATCCCAACAGTCTTCTCGAAGCATGCAAATCTTGTTTGAATTAGGTGTTGCGAACTGGTGACAGGCGCTGCAAACTGGTTGAAGGAGAGAGTTGGAGGTTGGACAGATTTCAGACACCCCTGTAATAATTCAAAGATGTCAGCATCAAGCCTAGATCGACCTGGTATTCCCTGAGAGTGTTCATCATGTTTGAGGGTTGAGAAATGGGTTTTGGTTGGTTTTCATATTGGCATTGTGAAATGTGTTGCAAACACTCTGTTCTAGGACTGCTGAAACTTTCATCTTTTGCATCCTTTCAAATTCAGCCTTAAACGATTATATATCAAGATAATTGATTTTTTCAGCATGTCTGGACTCCTGACATAAGTTTTGAGGTATTGAAGCTTTAAAACAATAAAATAGGCTACTATAGGAAATTTCCCAGTGCTAGCACTGCGAACTGGTAATTTTGACCAGTTGACTTCCAGGACGATTTCCGGGTGAAGCAGGATGAATTTTAAAAATTAAAAGGAGGTTATTTTCAAGAACAGACCCAAGAAAATTATTTTTTTTCATTTTTCACACATGTGTAATGGATTTGGAGATTTGAAGGAATCTTTCAACCATATTTTTTAGTTTTCATGATTTCTTGTTTGAGACATGTTTTTGCAACACGTATTCCGACAAGCTGGAAATGAATTTCAAGAAACCGAGAGAGGTTTTTCTTTAGAACGAGCTTATATACAAAAATAGTTCTCATATTTTACAAAGCTATTACGGTTTGAGAATTACAGGTGGCGTTTTGAAGCCTATTTTTCATAATTTCACCTCTTGAAAAGAAAGAAATCAGTTAAAACATGTCATTTTCTGTTTGTAATTGTTTCTATTTTGAGAAAGGGGTTCGAGTTCGAAATGGTGAGATTGAAAGGACCTATAGTGCCATATATTTCATGGTACAAGAGTAGAGAAGGGTTGTAATTATCTAAGAGGGGGGTATTTTGACCCAAAGGAACTCAGAGTGGTTATCACTGTGTATTTTTCTTTCTCTGTATCTTTTTCAGACTTGTGATTCCCTATTAATAAAGATCAATCTCTTTTATTTTCCATACTCTTGTCAATGCTTTTATAGTAGTCAATGAATGATTTATTCTTTTATTGCTTTGTGCTCATGAAATGATCAAATGAAGGATTCATTGTTGCATTTATGGGTCAAGTTCCATCAAGGTAGTGATCTCTCTACGGTGTATTGAATACCAGCGATATCCTGATGTATCTCTGATTCATTCCTTCACAATTTTCTGTCTTTTCATACTTTCATAGAGGCTATTTGCTAATATGAAGTTACTAGGGTCACTTTTGTTGAAGGATATAGTTGGGAATGTGTACGGTAGATGAATATTATTGTCCTTATGGTCTGATCCATATAACTTTAAAGTTTATCTTTCAAGTTTTTAATTCGAATTCTTTGTATGTTACCAAACTCACCTGATCTACAGTCTAGGGTGACTCTTTGAGTGTTAACATTTTTGGCGTCGTTTCCGGGGAACAAAGAGTGAAGCAAGCTTCCCTAGGAGAATGACATAGAGCCGACTCTTAATGGTAGACAAGAGAGGGACGCATAAATTGCTGTAATCATCTACCTAGCGACTCCATATTCAAAGACTCCACTAGAGGAAGGATCCTGTTGACTGAAAGATGACCATACAGAAGGTAAAAAATAGGTATCAGTTCATGAGTCTTCTCCATGAACTCTTGTTTTTCTTTATCAGTTCATTTCTCTCTTTTCCTTTAAGTATAAAGAGGATTACCTTATGTTTTGTCTATTCGGATGATCATATTTCTTCTTTTATATATCCATACTTGGAAGAAGAAGATATGCATACTACTTTTTTTGTAGATGTTGATCCTGTCTTCTCACCTTAGCCTATTCAAAAAGATGATGCATGTATTCAAGTCTTTCCTGAATCTAATCAGCCTTGTAACCGTGAGGATGATGAAACTGATTTATCTCCTTCACATGTATTATTACCTTTTTCTATTACTGTTGAGCCTTTCCTTCAGTTTTTTAAATCTCATTTTCATCCAATTATTTTCCAAACTAGAATCAAAGACAAAATGTTTAAACATTTAAGGCTGCCATCTTATCTTCATCCTTACCCTCTTGACTTCTTCAAGTATCTTCTCCAGTTTTCTGGAAAGGATCATCTTACAACCGAGAGGCATTTGGGAGCCTTTGAGAGCTTTCTTTATTAGTTTGAGATAGTACATGAAGATGTTACAATGAGGTTGTTCTCCAAATATTTGTTTGGAGATGCTGTTGTGCGGTTTAAAGGTTTGGGAGTCGATTCTATTGGTTCTTGGATCGAGCTATGCAATGCCTTTTTAAAGTGTTGGGGTGAGAACAAGTCCCTTGATCAATACTTGGATGATTTTAATCCTTTGAGGAGAGGGGAAGAAGAATCTTTGGCTATCTTCAACATGAGGTTTTATAGTGTTTATCATAGCATGCCATTGGAAATCCGACCTTCCGAGACTGCTACCATAGTGTGCTATGTAATGGATCAGCATAGATTATCTGGGCTTGCAAGAGGATTCAAGATCAAGCATACTTTGAAAATCTGCACGTACATGAACAACAAGACTGTGAGCATATTTCAGATTTGGAGCAACAAGAATGTAAGTATGAATCTGATTCGGGACATCATTTGACATTTTCTTCAAAGTATTCAGATTTTTCTATGGATCGGGATCAACATTATGCTTATAATCAGTTTCCTAATCATTTTGAGAATACAATAATAAATGTTTGTATAGATAGTTACATGTTCTTAGCTTATCATTATCAATATGTTTTAAATCATGTTGTTGAATTATCTTATGATCATTATTCTGAAGAAGAAATTGTCTCTCCTGATGATCAAGAGTTGATCTTAAAAGGACAAGAAGGTTATCTATTACCAAGCAAAGGAGAATGTATGCATGAGCAATTGTCTTTTCTAAATCAACACATTTTGGATTATGGATTTGAGGAGCTAGCTGCAGCTCTATTGAAGTCATATTTTTAGATTCTCTAAAGGTTTCATATTTCATTATTTCACCAACATTCGTGGGTGAGTATGGATTTCTGAAAGAGTCTATATCGATGTTGTTATGTTCTTGTTATTATTTATTAATCAGTAGCAGAGACAAGATCATTTCAGTTTTAAAATTAATTGAATGGTTGTTTTGGAAGTCTGCCTTTACCTGATCAAATTGGAGATCTGGTTAGAGGTAGGGTAGTATAGGAAATAAGCTCGCTTCTTGAGCATTTTCTTTCCTTCAGTTTACAACAGGCTTATTAGTCATTTTGCTTAAATAAGTGGCAGATTTTGCCAGTGTTTTAGAGGTTGGTTGCATATATGACTCCGCATCCCAATGGATAAGGCAACAGGAACTGCATGTTCTTGGCAACTCACAGGGAGTATGCCATCCCCTGTGGAGAGAAATGTTAACACATAAGATTGTAAGAAGCCCCATGAGTCATACCCTTGTTTTTTTACATCATTACCATGACATGTCACCTCTAATTTGTATAAAAGGTTCTCTTTGTCATCATCCATCTATTTAAATTTCAAGCTAAAGACACTTGTATGTGCTACCAATTGACTAGGAGAATTCGCAATGTACTCATGTGCTCTATTCATTCATTGCCATCATTACCTTTTTTTCATGCTAATGGATTTCATTGTTTTCAGAGCCTATTTTTAATAATTTTCAGGGACCAGGTCTTTGGATATCCTAACAGTCTCCTCAAAGCATGCAAATATTATTTGAATTAGGCACTGCAAACTGGTGATAGGTGCTGCGAACTTCATCGGGAACTGGATGAACGAGAGAGTTGGAGGTTGGACAACTTGTAGACACCCTTGTGCTAATTAAAATATGTCAACATAAATAATATATCCACCTGGTACTCCATGAGAGTGTTCATCATGTTTGAGAGTTGAGAAATGGGTTTTGGTTGGTTTTCATATTGGTGCTACGAAATGTACTGCAAACACTCTGTTCTAGGACTACTGAAACTTTCATCTTTTGCATCCTTTCAAATTCAGCCTTAAACAATTATATATAAAGATAATGGATTTTTGCAGCATGTCTGGACTCCTGACATAAGTTTTGAGGTATTGAATCTTAAAAAAAATAAAATAGGTTGCTACAGGAAATTTCGCAGTGTCGACACTACGAATTGGTAATTTTGACCAGTTGACTTCCAGGATGATTTTCGGGTGAACCAGGATGAATTTTCAAAATTAAAAGGAGGTTATTGTCAATAATGGACCCAATAACATTAAACTTTTTCATTTTTCACACAAGTGTCACGGACTGCGAGATTCAAAGGAATCTTTGAGCCCTATTTTTCAATTTTCATGATTTCATGTTTGAGACATGTTTTTGCGACACGTATTCCGGCAAGATGGAAATGAATTTCAAGAAACCGAGATAAATTTTTCTTTAGAATGAGATTATATACAAAAATTGTTCTCATATTTTACACATATGTTACGGTTTGAGAATTACAGGTGGCGTTTTGAATACTATTTTTCATAATTTCGCCTCCTAAAAGGCAGGAAATCAGTTAAAATGTGTAATTTTCTGTTTGTAACTGTTTCTAATTTGGGAAAGGGGTTGGAGTTAGAAATGGTGATATATAAAGGACCTATAGTGCTATATATTTCATGGTACAAGAGAAGAGAAGGGTTGGAATGATCTAAGAGGGGGGTCTTTTGAGCCAAAGGAACTCAGAGTGGTTATCACTGTGTATTTTTCTTTCTCTGTATCTTTTTCAGACTTGTGATTCCCTATTAATAAAGATCAATCTCTTTTATTTTCCATACTCTTGTCAATGATTTGATAGTAGTAAATGAATGATTGATTCTTTTATTGCTTTGTTCTCATGAAATGATCAAATGAAGGATTCATTGTTGTGTTTATGGGTCAACTTCTATCAAGGCAGTGATCTCTTTACTGTGTATTGAATACCGACGATATCCTGATGTATTTCTGATTCATTCCTTCACAATTTTCTGTCTTTCCATACTTTCATATAGACTATTTTCTGATCTGAAGTTACTAGGGCCACTTTTTTTGAATGATATAATTGGCAATGTGTATGGTAGATGAATCTGATTGTCCTTATGGTCTGATCCATATGAGTTTAAAGTTTATCTTTCAAGTTTTTAATTTGAATTGTTTGTATGTTACCAAGCTCACCTTCAATATTAGCTATTTTTACATCATTTGGGTAAACATCTTCCGGTGACCATATGACCCCCAATAAGTGTATGAAATTTGGAAGTGGACAGCTGCCAATGGCTAAATGTGCTCTCTGAATCTGGTGGTTTTGGGATGACCATAAACCGAATTGATAACAAAAGCTGATGTCTTCTACTAAATGGTAGTGATGGTTTAAGGAAGACCACAAACAAATCTATTGGTTTATTGATGACCACAAACTTTGGAACCTGGCTCTAGGGCTCAAAGGTTTCCGAAACATTTCCTAAGTTAGCTAGAAGCTAGAAGTTGATGTCTTCTGCTAATTGGAAGTGCTCTCGAATGTTGGTTTAAAGATGACCCTAAAATTTTTTGTAGCAGAAAATGGAAGTCTTATACTAAGTGTTGTCTAACATAAGTTGAAATTCTTCTACTAAGTGGTGGTTTAAGGAAAACCATAAATCGATCACGCTCACTTATCATGCTTCCTTGTTACTACTCGATTGATGGGACTTTGAAACTTGAATTCTGAATTTAAATCGATGAGGTTGTTCCCCCTGTCAAGGACAAGGTGAGAAGACAAAAATCCTTTCACTACAAGATGTGTCCATACTCGAGAATGGATTCATCGGTATGAATGATATATATTCTTGACTATTGATGGTCATCACCAAGAAGTGATCCACCCATAGTGGTTCTTTACTCTTGCATATTTCTTATTGTTAAAACACTTGTTTGAATGATAATTCTTGATTCAGGTAGATATCGGTGGCCACCCACCTATTCCACGAACTCGAAAAATAGTTTTCCCTCTTGGCATTTTTTCAGTAGTTTTTTGGGTTCCAAACTTCCGAGGTCGTTTTGAGGCCCTAAACGATGTTTTTTGGGGATTTGGGGCCCAGGTGACTAGATAAGGCCCTAAATCGGGCCAGTCAAAAATTGTTTTCTCGGTTAGACCTTTCCAACGATGTATCAAGCACCCCAAACATAGATCGTATGCAAAATTTATGCCCCCGGGAAGTTGACGTATCAACTACCCCCATCGGGGGCCCGCAAACCTTTTCTTCCGGGGTTAGGATTTTTGGATTTTACTTATGTTAAAAATTCCTTTGGAGCCTCATTGTAAGAATCATATTCTTTTGAATGTGAGTAGCTGTCACATCTCCTCTTAGAGATAAGTTGCCACCATTCTAGCAATTCTTTCACTATGTATTTTTACAGTTCTGTACATTTCACACATTAATAGAAATTGTGTATTACTGTATCTCTGTGTTTATGGTTTCATCTATGATACATTTCTATTATATCATTGGATATTCGAGATACCTCTATACATTTATTTATTATATCTCTTCTCTCATTTCGTGACGAAAATAGTCTGGATTAGTGGTATCAGAGCAAGCTTCTCTTGATCATTTTTCAGTGCATGTCCCCTACAAGGTCCGAGTATAGAATATTGGGTCTCAAGCCTATCTCTCTTGAGCATAATTTCTCTTGCACACCCAAGAAACCATCCATGGTAGAAGAAAAGAAAAATGACAGAGCAAAAGATTCTATTAATCTGTTGCTTGAGCAAGCTCTCAGGCGACAGAGGGACGAAATGATGGAGAATTTTTCCCACATCCTTCAATGCCTGTTGATAACAACATTCACATCTTCATCAAGTGAACACTTTGGAGGCACTTCTTATTTCAAGGTACAGGTTAATTTTG
Organism: Picea engelmannii; assembly: GCA_009831015.1. Classification (NCBI taxonomy): domain Eukaryota; kingdom Viridiplantae; phylum Streptophyta; class Pinopsida; order Pinales; family Pinaceae; genus Picea; species Picea engelmannii. The sequence continues at coordinate 7,867 of WSFP011531111.1, forward strand.
ATATTCTCGTATTTGAAGGTCAAATAGATGCAGATGCCCTAGAAAAATAGTTAAATATGCTAGAAGGTTATTTCTCTGTTTACCATTTTTATGACAGGGAAAATATCACCTCCGCACTCCTTAAGGCTCTCCCCCATGTCAAACATTGGTGGGAAACTTACTGGGAGAAAATTTCCACAGAGGAGTCCGGAATATATGGGGTCGATCCCACTTGGGATTTTTTTGTGGACACGGTCAAGGAACACTATTAGCTTGTTGGCAACTATGAAGACCAGTACATGAGATGGACCACACTATGGAAAGAGAGGGGCCAAGCAGTGTTGGAGTTCACCAATACATTCCATACCTTGCGCACCAAGTTGGGTATCAAATACTACGAGTGACATTTGGTTTTGAAATACCGTGGGGCTCTACATAGATACATCCAAACTGAAATGAATTTTCTGGATATCTCATCACTCGGTGATTCATATCGATATGCTATTAAAATAGAGCAGAAATTTAGGCACCAGAATAAATGAGAATTCGGATCTGCAAATTCGCAAAAACCAAAGTATGAGAAAGATGACCCTAACAAACAGTTTCCTGAAAACCAATCTAATCCATAGGAAAATAAGGTTCATGGGAAGACAAAGAAGGACACTAGAAAATGGTGTGATTTACTCAAAATCCCCTTGCGCAACACCGATGAATGTCACTGAAAACAATCATTGGTGGCCAAGATCAAAGACAAGGAGTCAAACCCTAATTCAGAATATGATTCTGAAAATACTCGTAAAAGACAGATCATCAACGTAGACCCCACTACTATTGTCACGACCGCAACAATTCAACCAGAAGAACCAACAGATCCTGAAGAGGGGGAGCGCCTTTTTCATTCACAGATGTGGGTGAAGGGGACCCTATTGTATTTATTGTTGATAGCGGAAGCCAAAAGAACCTCATCTCAATAGAGGTCGTCAAACAATTGGGATTGTCAACAACACCACACCTGCATCCATACAACATTGGGTGGCTTCACCAAGGATGAGATATTCATGTTAGCCAGCAGTGTCAATTGTCATACGACATCCAACCCTTCAAGGATGAGGTATTATGTGATGTTGCCCCACTGGATGTCTATGTTGTTCTCTTGGTCCAACCATATATGTGGAAGCGCCATGCTATTTATGAGTCTCGACTTCGTAGTGTCATTGTTACTCTAAGGGGTCATCTCTACAAAATACCCGACGTAATTCCAACTACTGTCCCACCTAAACAGTTCCACAAGGTAGTATCTCATACTACAAAATTTAGCTTCTTCACAATATGTTCAAAAGGTGAACAAAAGGATATTGCAACCACTATAGCCTCGATCCAAGCACCTTCATTTCAACAGAAGCAGGACGAAAAGACTACAACAAAGAAAAAATATTCCTTCTACACACAGACATTTCATGTAGCCCGACCGATTGAATAGATTCAACCCCGCCAACAACAGGTTCTTGACAGCCTTCCACAAACCAAGAAGTGTGACGTCTCTAGCAAGGCAACCAACTCACCAAGATTCAGATTCAACAAATGCTTCCCCCTCTCCCCCGGTAACTCAATGCAATGGATACCATTTCTTCCTAAGGAGAGAGGATTGATCCAGGTGAATATTGGTGGCCACCCACCTACTCCACGGGCTCGAAAAATAGTTTTCCATCTTGGTAGTTTTTTGGCAGTTTTTCGGGTTCCAAACATTCGGGGTCATTTTGAGGCCTTAAACAACGTGTTTTGGTGATTTGAGGCCCATGTGACTGACGCAGGAACTAACCTATTCCATTCAAAAATCATTATTCTCGGTTAGACGTTTCCAATGGTGTATCGAGCACCCCAAGCAGAGATCGTATGCAAAAGTTACGCACCCGAGAAGTTGACGTATCAACTACCCCCATCGGGGGCCTGCAAACCTTTTGGATTTTCATCTTCTAGGGTAAGGTTTTTGGGTTTTACTTATGTTAAAAATGACTTTGGAGCCTCATTGTAAGAATCATCTTCTTGAGAAAGTGAGAAGCTGTCACATCTCTTCTTAGAGATAAGCTGCCACCATTCTAGCGAGTCTTTCACTTTGTATTTTTACAGTTATGTACATTTCACACATTAATAGAAATTTTGTATTATTGTATCTCTATGTTTATGGTTTCATATCTAATACATTTATGTTATATCATTGGATATCCGAGATATCTCTGTACATTTGTTTATTATATCTCTTCTCTCATTTCGTGCCAAAAATTATCCGGATCAATTCTGCTTTCTACAATTCTTACAAGGATGAAGATTGAAGTACTTATCTTTCATGTGGCCAACTCGCTGACAATGTTGGCATTTCAAAATATTATCTTGAATTGGAGCAAGTGAATGTGAACCATATTGTAGCAATCCAACACTCTGAAACTAGATCAGTTTGGTGTAATCTGGATTTTGAAAGGTGACATGCTTTTCATATTCGACATTGGTTTTGTGATTGTTATTTCTGATTTCTTCCCAAGGTCTGATGACTGGCTTGGAAAGAGGAAGTTGATCTTCATTTGTACTTGAATATGGAGTTGGCTCACTTAGTTTTTCTTGCACTGGTTTTTTATTTGAATCAACATCATCATCATTGCCACTATATGTATTAAACACAACATACTCACGGTCCCCATTCAAAAGGAGGAGGTTGTTTTATGTTACTTTGGTATTTTTAGTAACAGTTTATTTAATCAATAATGCACTTTGTTGGAAAAACATAAGTTTTCGGTTAATGGATCTGATGAGGACAATCACTCGTTTCTAAAACAACAGTTGGGATTATGAATTCCTTTGACAAGAAGATTGCTCATGCCACTATTTTCTCTGTTACCATTGACAAGAAAGCCATTACGCTAGTTTTTTTATCCAACATTCTTCTGCTATGTGACTCTAGGAATTCACAATGTTTGCATTGACTAAGAATGTGTGAAAATATTGAATTTGGGACCATGAAGACAATGAGATGAATGACCCTTGATTATGGTTTAGCTCCTTGACATCATACCTCATGATGGTTTACCATATCTCTTAGCTGAATGTGGAATGTCGACCACACTTTCTCTGATGTATTCAAAAGCTCAATGTGACTTCTTCTTTCTTGGAGCTTGTAGAAAAACCACTTTGGCATATGACTCAACAACTACACTCTCCTCCATTCTTCATATCCTACTGAATAAATTGGCGCTTCCATTTTTTCGTTTGACCAATTGTTCCAGGAATGGTAGAACACTTTGTGATGTTTAAACAATGGTTTTTCTTTGGGATTTGTGCAAAGTGAATCAGTTACAATCTTTGTGCACATGCATCTATGCTTTCTTCTTATGAAGTGGCGTTCAATGTAGACAAATTGATACACCTCCCTATAATTATCTTTTTGAATTTGTGAAATAACCATCAGTGTTTGATTTTAGAATCCGATCATGGATAACGAGAGAGAGTTTCCTAGTCAAGGATGAGGTCATAGAATGTGCTCTCATAGTGTCTAGAGTTTCTACAAGATCGACCCTTCCAAGGTTAATATCAATGTGCACTTCAATAAGGATTTAGGGTTGGACAATGATTTATACAATTTGGAGTGATGGTTCTCGATGAGTCGTCTGCAATAGAGATTCCAGAGACAAACTAGTGCCATCTTCTACCATTAAACATGAGTGACTTCAAGAGAATCTTCAATATCCTTTTGAACTTTATAGACTTATCTAGAAGAGTAAATTTTTCCTCTTCCTCCTCTAGTTGTCAAGGAGGATTTCAAGTCCATTCTAGCCATTTATTCACTATTGATGAGGTAGACCCAGAGATAGCAACCATTGAGGGTGGCAACAATGAAATTGTTGGATGATTCACTGTGGTGTTGACGTTGGTATCTTCCAACAAAAAAATTGGGTGGAGTTCCAAGAAATCTTGTGAGGTCTGATATACATCTCAAGTTGAGGAACTGTTAGAGTTATTGAACACTCTAATCCTCTCTTTTGTGGACAATGCAGTCATCATTGACAAAACCACTCTATAGTCTGTTGTAACTTGCTTACAAGTTTCACTAGCCAAGGAAACACTACTGCAAACTCAAACTTGGCTTCTTCATGATGCACTTGAGTGAAAGAATCTTCGACAAAATTTTAAACTAGTTCTTTTTTAGAA
>WSFP011531114.1:0-12042 GCA_009831015.1 Picea engelmannii
TAATATATATATATATATATATATATATATATATATATATAATAAAGGATCAATCTTTGTAAAAGGTTTTAAGGAACATACATTAAATTGTGGTATGTTCTTAAACCTTCTAAATTAATATTTTGGGGTTCATTCTTTTTTACATAATATTGTTCCATCATAATCAACAACTTGGTTTTATAAGCTGCAGATTTTTAGGATGTTTTGTGATAAAGGAAAAACTGTACAGAGTTTGAAGTTTGAGGTGGATAAATTCAATGTAAGAATGATTTTGAGTTGTGGAAGTGCAAGATGCGGGATCTTCTTGTGCAACAAGGATTGCAAAAGGCATTGGTGGGAGAGACAAAGAAACTGACAAGCATGATGGACAAGGATTGAGAATCTTTGGATGAAATAACTCTTAACTAGTACCATCCATATGTGTCTCATAGATGAAGTTTTGTTTAACATTGTTGGAGAGGAGACAACAACAGGCTTGTGAAACAGACTGAAAAGTATTTATATGAAAAATTGCTTGACGAACAGAATCTTCTTAAAGAGGCAGTTTTATATCTTACGGATGAAAGAAGGTACAAAACTTGTCGATCATTTAAATAGTTTTAATACCTTGATTTGTTAATTAACTAGTATGGATGTAAAATATGAATATGAGGACAAAGCGGTCATAGTACTGTGTTCATTACCTGAATCTTGGGATCATATGGTCACATTTATTGGTTTAGCACAAAAGACACCATTGATTATGATATTGTTGTGGGAGCTCTGTTGACTAGGGAAATCAGGAGAAGATCTAGTAAAGAAACCTCAACAACAGAAGGAATGGTGGTGAGAGGTCAATCTACAAAAAGAGGGAAAGATCAGAGAGGTACATCAAGATCTAAGTCAAGAGGCAAGAAGGGTAAGAAAAAATTTCCATGTTACACATTATTTTTGTCATCCCTATGATTGTTAATGGTGTAAACATATCCTTTGTCTTTAGAAGGATTGGTGGCCCAAATTCCTAAAGAAAGAAGGGAGAAGAACTTTTACTGAGAGAAGAAATTGTATTTTCCTTTGTAAAAAACCTATTAAGAAGGGTCGTCGTAGGTTTCACTATATATAGGGTGTGACGATGCCTAATCGTTGCATCCTGCTCTAAATCTAGGCTACGACATCTTCGCAAGCTACACTATACTTAGGGTGCGACAATTTTCATACGTGGAAAAAATGACCATCTTCTCGATGCTTCTAGAAGGAGAAGCTTCTATGGTGAGCTGGCCTCCCATCGGTTTGGATCTTACTCACTTTTCTGATTTAGTGGAATCATCATAACCTCCTCATCTTATCCTCTTCAGCTTATAAAAGGAGAGGAGCTCTCATGGAGAAAGTTAGCTTGATTGAGCTTGGGTTTTGTAGCTTGGATTTTTTGGAGCTTGTATGCTGACTTTGAGATTTGCTTTGTCAAGATAGATTGTTGATGACTTTCAGATCTATAGTCATAGAATCCATGGATCAAAAGTGTGTGGGAAGTAGGGAGCTGTTGGAAGGAACCTGACAACATCAAGGCATCTGGTTGTATCTTTCTTCCATATTATTTAGTACAGGTATACTTTTATTTCCTATATGAATGTTATTTGTCCATATTGTATGATTCCTTGATCACGTACATAGTTTCATATCAAATAGGCTCTGTTATTCTTGTCTTCATTGGCTTGTTTTCTTTTGCAGATATTTCCCCATAAGCCTCGTGATGGAGCTTGGATTGCATTGGCGAAGTCGGATCTTCGATGATTAAAAGTTATGTTGTAGATCCATTTGTCATTTGATAATTGAAATCTAAGGAAAGAGTAGTGTATTGTCTTGTTTTGTTCTAGTTTTGTAGTGAAGCTAGGGGGATTGACTTGAGTCCGCACTTAACAATTATCCTGATAACAAAATCGGTGACCATACTGGGGAACCGATTGTTTTCCTAGTTTGTCTTACTTTCTTACTTTGGTTGCTTGGGTTCTATTTTCTTAGTCACTGGGAGATCCATCTTGAATCTTTGACTGTTAAACTTCACTGGAAAAACCTTGATGATTTTTATTTTTCCCATTTTTTCCTTTGATCGTCGCACCCTTCTTTGAGGGAAAGTATGACGATCCAGGATCGATGCACCCTGCCTTTTTGACACAGTGCAGCGATGTCCCACTATATTTTTTCTCTAGCCTGAGGTGACCCGGGATCGTCGCTCTTTGTTAGTCTAGAACCTGCGTCGATTGTGAAAAAATTGATTTTTGATGGTTTTTCTTGATGAGATCTTAGATATGGTTTTGGGGTGAATTTTTGGGTTTTCTTATGGCCTATTTACAATCTACTTGATAGTATTTCAATATGCTTTTAGCCATATTTTCTTTGTTTTAGCATGTTTTCTTTTGAAATGTTTGATCTCTTGCTTTGAGTGTCTCTCAGTTACAAAGCTTCGTTTTTCTTTATAATTGTTTAGTGAAATGAACACTTATTTTTCTAAATAATTGATGTTAAAAGAGAAACTTAGTTTGGGTTGTTTTCTGTTTTGAAATGATTTTCTATTGCTTTTAGCTAAATTTGAAAACGAAAACTTTTATTTCTTGTTTTTCATTAGATTGGGGGAATCTTTGCATTTAAAGTAGTGAAATTGCATAGGGGGTCAAGAATCGTGTATTAGTGTACAGTCTCTTTTGCTCATTTCTTGAGAATCTTGATATTGATGGGTTTAGTATATTTTGGGACATTGTGCATCTGGAAATGATAAACATTTTCTCCTTCTCGTAATATAGCTTTCAGCGAAGTGAAATATTTTCATTCTAATTTCTTTGCATTGTTTAGAGTCGGTCAAAACATCATTTAATCCACACCATTTTCCTCTTGAGTAACAACAACCTTAAAATAAAGAACTTATAAAAATTGATTAGACATTTTTATATTTTTTGGTAGCAAACCTAGATTAGATTAGTTGTAGGGCTTTGGAATAGGTGTGAAAAAAAACTTTCCAAAGCTTCAAAAAAACATAGTATCTTTTGATAGGGAGAGTTAAATCCACTTGCTACATTTTGTCATGGGAAGCCCTTCTAATATAAGGGTCATTCACGAGGTTGCATTAGAACTGGCAGAGTTACTCACCCTGCTTTGTTGGTCTTAGTGTAGATATAATGTGTATTATTAGGGGTCACTTGAAGGTATACCCACAATTATGTGTGGGATACTCTTGATTTGATTTCGGGCTAGATACCCTGTCTTTGCACGTGGATCAGACTATCGATTGTTTCCATCGGCATCATTGTTGTAGTTGGTAACCTTAGTGGCCTATCTCTTTAGGGTATTTACAAGAGGTGATTGTGAAGGGGCAAGTCTTCACGATACCTAGAATCGACATTGGCCAAACTCACTCGGGCTCCTTGGAGGGTATACCCACAATTATGTGTGGGATTTTGCACCAGGATGTAATTCCGTTAAGAAGGCCGTCAACGTAACTTTTCTACCTGCTATATCTCAGCCCCTTATTACATTGTTCTCTCGATGTTGGATTTCATCACCAACTAGTGTGTTCATTGTGGGAATGTTTTGTTTGTTCACTTGCTTCCTATATTTTTAGCATGTTCTCTTTGTTTTCCCTTACAAGACTTTAGGTTGGATTTTTATTTAATGGAGTCAGTTCCCGGAATGACCAATGAAGGAACCACTTTTCCAGGGGAACCTTTTGTTTTTCCTTCGTACAAAAACATTGTTCCTCCTCATATCACTACTTTGAGCCTTTCATGTCTTACAATTGGATTACCGGTATGGTTGTTTTCCACTCAGGTAATACCGAATGCAGTTAGTTCTTCGGTTTTAAGCACTTCCCCCCAAGAACATCAACCTCATGTTGGTCCTTCACCATCTTCACTAGTAATATCTTCTTCGCCTTCTTCACTTGCAATGTCTTCTTCTGTTTCATCTTCTTCACCTAGTGAAATATCTTAAGCTAGTAACCCGGTGGATAAGAAGAGGAAGAAAAGGAAGAAAAATAAACAAGGGTCCAAACTTCCAACCATTGTCGGACATGTTGGAAAGCAACCAGTTACTATTAATCATGTTGGTAGTGTTGATGATGCCAAGATCACCCAACCAACCCGTAATCCCAAGTACCCTTAAAGGATTTGTAAGGGTATCCATATTCTTAAGGATTTCCCTGGTCTATACAAGGTTATAGAAGCATGGTCTAGACACCCTTGCAAGTCCATGTCGTCAACCTTTGAGCAACATGTTGGTGACCTCCCGTCAACTAGTCAGGATATTGTTGGGCGGAAGAAAAGTAGAGTAAATTTCCCATGTATGTTATGCGTAGGGATTTATCAAACTCACCTTTGCCCTTGTATGGACAAAGCCTCAAAATTACTGGAAGACATGACTATTTTGCAACCTCAACTTCCAGCTTTTTATCGCAAGATTACTCTCGACCCACCTGTAGTTGATGGAATGATCAATCTAGTCCCTTCATTGGTCAGTCCAGTTGATCATGTAGTCAATCTAGTCACATCCTTAGTTGAACCAGTTGCCAAAGTGGTCGACTTGATCCCATCCTTGATCGATCCCACTCTCCCGTTAGAGAGTGGAACCCAAACGGTCGATCTTTTTCCACCCATTGACCCCATTCTCCCCTTAGAGAATGCAACCCAAGTGGTGGATCTGATCTCATCATCGGTCGATCCTATTCTCCCACTAGAGAGTAAACTCGATACTACACATGTTTTTCTTGTTTATATAGAATCTACCGTGCTGGGGGGAGTTCCTCCTTCTCGGGTGGAACCTCCTCCAAGTAACGAGGCCATCCTTTTTGATTGGGGTGTGCTAACAGGACCTCGTCTTCCCTCTCACATTCCTTTCAATATTACAATACAAGTTTTTGGTCGAGACATTCCTCAAACATTGATAGATGAAGGTTCGTCTGTTAGTATTTTTTCCTCTATTGCTTGGCAAGCTTTGGGTTATCCTCATCTTGTGTCAGTTACGGAGAATCTGTTAGCTTTTAACAGAAGAACCAATTTTGGGAGGGAAAACTGTCTTTATTGATGTCATGGTAGTCCAAGATCCCTTGGATTTCACTTTACTCCTTGGGAGAGATTATGTCTATGCTATGAAATCTATCGTGTCCACTATTTTTTGTGTGATATATTTCCCGCACGATGGAAGAGTGGTAAATATTGATAAACTTTAGTTTTTTGGTCCTAACTTGGTCATCGACTAAATGGTTCATATATGCAGATGGTATTGCCCCTGCCACAGGTAAATTATGTGGCGTTGTCTCCCATGCCTTCAACTATAGATGAAGATGAGCCTCTCACTATAAGCTCAATATCTTATGACTTAGATCCGGTAGTTGACATGGCTATCTCTTTGATAGGGTCTTTAGAGTTTGATCTCCTTACCCCCATTGCAACCCTCTACATGTGTTCCTTCGAGATTGTGCTTCTTCCGTCCAGTGAAGATCTCTTGGAGGCCATGATCGAGTTATGTCCCTTGACATGGTGTCCTTCTAGAGAATTGTCCTCTTGGAAGCCATGATCAAGAAGAAGTTTTGATCATGGTTTTATAATTTCAAGCTCATTAAAAAATGAAACCATCTTTGAGCATGGTTTTCTGATTTCAAGGTCATTAAAAAATGAAACCAGCTATGAGGATATTTTTCCCGTCTCTGTAGCAACCCGTTAAAAAATGAAACAGGGATTATGAGCATAGTTCTTCTCATGTGTCAAGCTCGTTAAAAAATGAAACATCGATCTGGGGATTGAACCTGGACTCTTGAGGATGGTTTTCTAAATTCAAGCTCGTTAAAAAATAAAACCAGTTGTGAGGATAATTTTCGCGTCTCTATATCAACCTTGTTAAAAAATGAAACAAGGCTTACGAGCATAGTTCTTCTCATGTGTCAATCTCGTTAAAAAATGAAACATCAGTGTCGAGATTTAACCTGGATTCTTGAGCATATTTCTTGTTTCTTTTTCAAGCTCGTTAAAAAATGAAATAGTTTTCCCCCTCTTCAATTGAGTCAACTACTTTGTTACCTATAGTATTTGAAGCTTCTTTTCATCCTCAAGTATCGTTGGACGAATTGAATCTTGGGGGGTAATGCTTTCAGCCTCTGGATGTCATGCTGAAGTTATGCCACTAATTTCTTAAGATGGGGGCTAAGTTCCAACCATCCTTGTGTTATGCATTGGGAAGTTCAAGCATAGTTTTCTATGGTTCAATATTGTTTAAAAATGAAACCACCTACCTCAAGCATAGTTTCCTCTGGTTCAATCTTGTGTAAAAATGAAACTAGGTCCAAGCATAGTTTTGGCTAGTTTCAAGCTTGTGTAAAAATAAAATCTATCTCAAGCATAGTTTTGTTTTGTTTTAAGCTTCCGTAAAAATGCAAACAATCCTGAGCTTAGTCCATATTCTTTCTCGTTCTCATAAATCAATGAGAATGTAACTGAGTATACTTTTATCACTTTTTCAGACTCGTAAAGTTTATACGAAATATGAACCCCTTGGAGTTCCCTTTAAGCTCTTTTTCAGACTCTCTAAACATGAAACGATTGTTGAGTGATCTTGTTCTTTTCACTCTCGTTAAAGTATTTGAATAAAATGTTTGTTGACAGATAGTTTATCTCTTTTTTGGTCTCATCAGACTACTTTATGAAAAAGGACCTTTTGGAGTTTTCTTTAAGTGTTTTTTCAGACTCTCTAAACATGAAAAACCCCTGAGTTTTATTTCTTTAGACTCGTAAAACAAACATCGAAAGGCCCATATGGGACTGAACCACTCATTCCTAGGGTTATTTAAATATACTTCGAAGGACTCATCTGAAGGATGAGATTACAATTCAATAATATGTTATCCTCCTCAAGCTTTTGTAAAAATAAAGAGGTACTCTCCAGAAATGGTGGGGAAAAATTGGGAAATAAATGTATCTAAACATGTATTCTATGAAAGATTCACCTTTGAACATGACACCCTTTCACTTCCCTTGTGTCTAGGTTGGAAAATCCACTTGTCTCCTGATCATACTCCTTTATAATATTACAAATCAGTTTGTGATCCCTGTTGTTGAGTCAAAGTTTCCAAGATAGTTGTCATGTCGTCAATAAGTTCAAAGGGAAGTTCAACCCGGAAATACTTTGATTGCGTCATCCATTTCCACAATCCTTAAGCCTTCTATTGCGTCGACCATCCCTGAGTCAGTCCTAAATCACTTATTACTCTGATCTACTTCAAATCTAGTTACCTGTTTCATGTCATTGATGGGGGATACATTAAGGCCCTCCTGTGATGAGCCTTTTCTTGTCAACTCCAACTCGTTATCTAGGAATTAGACTTAGAAACTAATTGGTACCATGGAACTTGCATGCCTCAATGACAGTCGCTTTCGACAGTGGGTTTTCATCATTGACTCCTGATTGGGAGATTTCGTCGAGTGTTTTACTTCAGATCATTAATTCACATTCGTTGAATTGTACTAGAGTACCTTGGGAGTCATTGTACACAAAGAAATTGGGGGAGAGTAAAGGAGAGACAGAAAGAGGTGGTAGATGTAGGAGAGAAATAAAGAGGTGGTAGATGTAGGAGAGAAAGAGAGGAAAGATAGTGGGAAGGAGGGACATATAGAGGGAGGAGGATGTAGAGAGAAAATCTATGAGTTTGAGAGGGGGTTTGGAAAAGGACAGGGTGGAGAAAGAGTGAGAATGATTGTGAGAGGTAGGGGGAAGATAGATGTAAGGGGGGGTAGAGAGATATAAATATCTTAATGGGGCATAGAAAGTGTGTGTGAGAGAAAGTGGGAGGAAGAGAGAGGTAAACAAAGAGGGGAGGTAGAGAGAGGTATAAAAAGGAAGGAGGTAGAGAGTGAGTTTGTTAAAGTGTGGGAGGGAGAGAGAGGAAGACATAGAGGAGGGATAGAAAATGTGTCTATTAGAGTGTGGGAGGGAGATAGAGGAAGACATAGAGGGGGGATATAAAGTGTGTTTATGAGAGTGTAGGAGGGAGAGAGAGGAAGACATAGAGGGGGGATATAAAGTGTGTGTATGAGAGTGTGGAAGGGAGAGAGAGGAAGACAAAGAGGGGAGGTAGAGAGTGAGTGTGTTAGAGTATGAGGGGGAGGAAGAGGAATACATATAGGGGGGGTATAAAGTGTGTCTGGGAGGGAGAGACAGAAATTCATAGTAAGGTAGTAGAGAGAGTGTGTAAGAGTGTGAGAGGGAGAGAGAGGAAAATAGAGAGGGGGGTATAGAGAGAGGTAAATGTAGGAGGGAGGGACCTATATGTAGGAGATATAGAGGAGAGATAGTGGAATGGTGGGGGATAAGGAGTTCATGCGAGTGTGAGAGGGGAAGAGAGAAAGACAAAGAGGAGGGTGTTGAGCACTCAACACACCCTAAAAGTATTTTTGTGAAATATTTTATTTTTGGGTACCATTTTTCATTTTTTATAAGTCAGAGTATGTATTATGGATGAATAGATTTTTCTTTATTTTATATCATTAAATATTATCATCGGCCTTTTTTTTTGGTTTTGACGAAATGAGTTTTCTATGTAACAATGCGCGATAGGCCTGAAAATGAATAGTTTAAAACTCTTAACAATCGTTGATCGACGGAATTCGGACTATATGATAGTATTTTAACATCACGAATACTCTTTGACATCGACACATTTCAAGAGATAAATCACAAATGGAATAAACTTCCATCGTCGGTTGTTGAACGCCGACGCATCTTCGACATCGACATAATTCGAGAGACGAAACTACAAAAAATTACACTTTAACAAAAAAAATTCTAATCATTGATCATCGATCATAGTTATGACATCAGTTTCAGTAGAATATCGTGTGGATACCAAACTTGTGTCCAGAAGAAGTCACCGATGCCGAAGTAATTTTTCCCACGAAAAGGTCAAAATTAATCACCACATATTTTTCGTGTAAGCAGATCATACGATGCAACCTCCTCTCCCTATGTCATCTCTTGATGTTCTTGTGTCATGTATGTAACTCCAAGTCAAAATTTCCACATCATCATTGTACGTATTTTCGGGTCATCATAGAAGCTTTCGACTAAAGGTATCAATGAAAAAAGAAAACATTAAAGAAAAGTGTTGACGTCGATCCTCCCGTTTACTATCGACAACCTGATAGGAAATCATACAACGGGGGCTTTCGTCGAACCTTCCACATTCTACATCAGTGATCCTGACCGCTCTACGCTTTGTTTCCATTTAAATATCCTTCCTTTTTCCTTCGACGCCGATTATACCATTGTTAAAAAATACAAAGAGTCAATAGTTTGATGGGATACTTTTGGCAGGGATAAGATCGTATTTTTTTATTTAAGAGGCCAATTAATGTTTCACTCATCCCACGTTACTATCTCGCACGCCATCCAAACAATATAATTTTGTATCCACCGATGAAATACGAAGTCACCTGTTCACGCGTCGCCAGTTTGCATTGCATTTAATACCGAGTGTGGTTCATATTTAGCGATGGATTATGCAGGGTGCATTTACAACGTTGAATTTAAGAACTGATGTGACAATGTAAGTATGTTCTCCTTTAAATTACAAAGACATATTCAAACATGTCATTCTGTGCACAAATATTTTATTTCCCGAAGCAGTCGAAGGAGCAAGAGATCGCATCTAAGATATTACAACCAATATTTAAACCAAGTTAATGTTTTGTAAGGAAGAGGTATGTGTTGTGTTCATCATTTATACATTAGCAATTGCATACATAATACTTTTGGAGGTTGGTATATCACTTTGTCTATTTGATAAAATGCCTCCAAGAGAGTCGACAACCAGGAACTCACCAAGAAAACCCAAGATAAAATAACCAGAGGTTGGGGAAGGATCTATGCCGAGTGCTGCAAGGGAGTTGGATTTCTCCTCAAAGACAGAATCTGTTATCCGCACATCCACCAAGAATCATTTTATCCATCCTCTAGCATTTAGTGACACAGAAGCGACCACATGATATAATGTGGTTCTCCCACATTGGGGCAACCTGAATAAAAAAATTAGTCAGGAGAACTACCCTAAGTTCATGCCTCACAACAATCTAGATGTCTGAATATTGGATGATGAGGTGTTTCCAAACATTCAAAGGTCAAATCTGTATAGAGTGGCTAGCCGAACCCCAATTCCGCCCTGCATTGAAGCCTTGGGATGTATAATCGACCATGACGACATGGTAAAGTGAACTATTAAAATCCTAGATCTAACTTGAATCTCACCTTATTTCTAATGAGGTAAACCAAATCTATCTTATGCAATTTAATTACACAATAATGATAGGGGAAAACACATGATCTATTGATTAATATGAAGGAATTACATCAAATCCATACCTTAGTAATGATGCATCCTCATTGGCTCCTTACTCCTTGCTTATCCTCATATTCTTGATCAAACTAGGCAATCTGATGAAGGATGTTCTGAATAGGAAAATCACCTCTCCAATTGGACAACATAACTCTACAAATGATTTTTCTTCCTCTTACTAAATATTTTTTGTTCCTTATATATATCCTTGGAAGGAGCTTGGGAGAGCTTCTATATATTCTAAAACCCAATAGAAACTCGAATGATGTAAGTTCCTAGGTTCATGCCATGAAGATACAACTTGCCCATTACTTAGATCTTCTTAACTCATTCAATATAGAAGGTTACACAAATCGTATAGGTTTTCACTATAGATAACATGCGACTATCATCACGTGGTGTCTCCTATAGGTCTCGTTATGACTCTTAAAAAAATCCCAAATATCAAGAAAGAAATGTACTTTGACTTTCATCTTTTGTTGGATTTCCTTCGAGCTTGTAGTGTGGAAATTAAGGCTATAATATTACAAGGAACATCCAAGGGTTACAAGTGGTGGATTATATGTCTTTCATTTATTTATTCTCTTGTAGTCTACATATTCAGTATTATGTGCATATCCTCAGCTACATCCTTTATTTTGTATTCATACTCATATCATAGTTTCTTTCACAATGAGGGTGAGAGTAAGGGGGGAGGAGAAAGAGGGGGCGAGGGAAAGATCCAGTAAGAGTATAAGAGAGGTTAAGAGTGAGATGGAGAGAGAGAGGGAGGTATAATAAGGGGAAAAGAGAAAGAAGGGGGAATAGAGAGAGGGAGAGAGAAAGAGGGGAAGAGAGAGAGAGAGAGAGAGAGAGTGAGTGAGTGACAATGACCAGAGAGAGAGAGAGAGAGAGATAGAAAGAGATGTTGGAGAGAGAGAGGGAGAGACATAGAGAGAGAGAGAGAGAGAGAGATGGATAATCACCTTTACAACCTTTCTATTTTAATTCCTTTACCTCCTAATCTTAATCATTGTGAATGACATCCAAGGACAACATACTATTAAGGATAATTCCATGAGTGGGGAAATTGTCCATAGATTCAATGTGCAACACAAGGAACTATCGTGGGTTATAGGTGGTGGTGTATTCATTCATTTATTCTCTTTTAGTCTAAATCCCAAGTATGATGCATATATCCTTAGCTACATCATTTCTTTGGTATTCATAATCATACCATAATTTATTTCACAATGAGAGTAAGAGAAAGGTGGGGGAGAGAGAGGGGAGTGGGAGAGAATGGGAGAGAGGGAGAGATATAGAAAGAGAAAAAGAGAGGTCGAGAGGGAGAGGGAGTGGGGGAGGTAGAACGAGCAGAAAAGAGAAAGAGAGGAAGAGAGAAAGAGGGGCAGAGAGTGTGTGTGTGTGAGACTGAGACTAAGAACAAGGAGAGAGTGGGGGGGATAGGCGGAGGGAGGGATAAAGGGGAACATAGAGAGAGAGAGGGGAGGGGGGGGTGTTAGTGGGAGAGATGTGGAGATAAATAGATGGAGGGAGAGATAGAGGGAGAGAGTTAAAGAGGGGGTTGATAGAGAGGGATTATGTTAAGGTCCTAACCCGCACATAGGTAGATCAATGTATTCGGATGTAATAAAGGTCAATATTAATAAGACCTTTCAATAAAATAGAATAAGGAGGATGTAAGAAGACCTAATAGA
>WSFP011531130.1:0-12041 GCA_009831015.1 Picea engelmannii
GAATCTCTCATATCCAACTAGATCTGACAACTTCCTAAAACTTAGAAGAAACTACTCAAGTAGAGACAAACTCTACATCATAGTGACCAATACAATAACAACCAAAACCCACTCATATAATTATAACTATCACACATTGTCCCTGTTACCCCCCCATGCCTAGGGATAACTAAGGAGATTATGTCTCGAGGCCCCACGAGTTGAATACATGGAGTGTCGAGAGCTAGATGAGCGGACAAAGCCCTTCCTCTTACCACACATCACCATTGATTGGCAGAAGCAACAATGTCCACCACACCGGCTTGGCCCGGAGAGGAAAACATGTCTTGCTTCATGAGGTAACCAGTCTGGTATCATGGTAAGTGTCCTTTCAATAATTGAAGCATTTGAACATGTTTCAAAGGGTCCTTTCTTGATTTTGAAAACATTTGCTTCGACATTATGCCTTTTTCCTCATTTCACCTTGGTGGTTGACATGTTTTCCTAGTAAGTGGGTCACCCTAGAGAAAAGGGTTGCTACTAGGTCTCCTTGAAGGGTCATCGTACCATTCCCATCCATACTTACCACTTTCCAAACTTTTTCCCCTCCCTTTCCTTATATTTTGGGTTTTCGGGCTCATTGACCCAAGAAGGGCTTGTACCTCATTTCATGGAAAGAAGGGGCCAAAGGACCAGAGGGGTTTGTAGCTGGAAAAATATAAGAGCCATAAATTATCCTCTAAATTCTCGCCCTAAGTTCCTTAGAGCAATGAAATGCTTCTCCACAAAAAATTAAAGGACCTGTAAAAAATAAAACACAATTAATAAATGTCTCGCTTGTTAAGGGAATGCATTTTGCAGTGTCATTTAATTTCCTTGCACATGACACTCAATGTCTTCTTAGATTCAAGTGGAATTTCGGTGCTCCTTACTTTTCATTGCACATAGCACTCAATGCTTTGGACCATAATCAATTAATGGAAAATGAAGGGCTTGGAAAAATGTTACATTGCAAACGAGGATGCAACACACCCTCTACAAAGGCACCCATAAATGAGACAATATGAGCCCTTGTATGTCACGGAACCCGATGCCAAAAAGTCATACCCCCATCCACCTCATAATTTTTTACATGACTTAGAGGGTCTTCTCGAGAAGCACTCCTTGACTTGGGGAATGATCTACCCAATAGGGCACCATGACAACCCTCCCACACTTAAATTTGGCAAGTTGTATAAGGTATTTGAGCATTTGTTTAATTTGAAAAGGGGGGATTTAATGTACATGTTTGGGTGGTTCTTTTATTAAATATGGATTACTTGGCATGATACATGTGACTTGTGGACCCTTGTAGGGTGTACTTATTTGCCTTTGTAGGACCTTCCAGGTATAAGCTTTTACACAAGATGGATGATGTGCCCCACTCATTAAAGGCTTGAGAAGATGAGCGTTGCCTTTGGAGGCACTTGGACAACATGTGATGATGATATCGTGGCCCCTTGCACCTGAATATTAGCCTTTGGAGGCCTAGGACATCATACCTTATCCCTTGACGTCACTTTGGATGATGGGGTTTGATGGTCCTAGTGATGATTTGATGGAGATAGATGCATTACTTGTCCTCTAGCACATGATGAGATGGAACATGGCCTTTGGAGGCCAAACAATCTTCACTTGAGGCTCAACATCTCATTTTGAGGCCTAGCATCACCCTCTAGGGCATGAAATCACCCTTCTAAGGGATTTAATTTATGTAATTTTATATTTTTAAGTTGTAAAAGGAAAATAGAGGAGGTCGGCCTCCTTCTAATTTGTTGATGACTTTTTAAAGTGGAAAAATTGGTTTTAGGTGACCTCATATAAATAGAGGTCACCTCACTTTCATTTTATGATCATACTTTGAGAAATACATAATTCTCTTGGCTGAAATTTTTTCCCTACTTGGTAAATTCTATCTCTCTCTTATTTGGTGCATTTTGGATGGAATACTTGTCTATTGGAGGAAAAAGGGTAACGCTATCTCTTGTATGCTTGTTTCTAGCAATTTGGTGGAATATTCTTGATAAGGGTTTTTCATGCTATCTCTTGGATTAGGTAAGAAATTTCTGCAAATTGTATGTTTTTCTTCTTGATTTCAAGGTTAATTTTTTTATACCCTTGGAGGAGTATAAGGGCATACATGTTCCATCAAGATCTATCTTTGTTGTCATTGAAAAGGTTATTTTGCAAAGGTTGCTACAAGGAGTAAAAGGGCTTACATCCTTGTAGATTTACATTGCTAAGGTTTGTTTGCTCTAGGGAGTAAAAGGGCTTACACCCCTAGAGAAGTAATAAACCCTAGCTCATAAACAAGAGACTCCATAACCCAATAGATAAAACACTAATCTTTTTGCATTGGAGATTGAATATTATGCATTGGTAAACATGATTTCAAGGAGATTGAATTGTTTAAGTTTAGATCTAATTTCTACATGTTATAAGATTTATTGTTCCCTAAGGGTGTCTTGATTAGCCAAGTAATCTAATTGATGTAATAAACTTTATGCTACAGCCAATAGGGCTGCAACAAACTCATCCTCTTTCATTATTTTTCTCACTCTTCTACTGCTGAAATTCACTTGTAATCCTTGGTAATTGATTTATTGGTTATAAGTTATTTTTTGGGTGGTTTACTTGTTGATTTTAATGGCTAGAACTTGTTGTTGTAACAATCTCATCCTCTTTCATTATTTTTCTCACTCTTCTACTGCTGAAATTCACTTGTAATCCTTGGTAATTGATCTATTGGTTATAAGTTATTTTTTGGGTGGTTTACTTGTTGATTTTAGTGGCTAGAACTTGTTGTTGTAACAATTTTTTTTATACAGACATAAGGTTGTTACAAATCTTGTTGATAACACTTACTAACAACCCTCTAATTGCTATCAAAGTCTTTCTCTAATCATTGGAAGATTATCTACTCATTCCTAGCTTTCTTTCCAACATCTTGCACTTGATTTTGATAAATAACTTGTTCATTGTTGATATATATATATATATATATATATATATATATTCCCCAGAAAAGAAAAAAAGTGTAATTCTATTCATCCGAAGAGAACCAAATTACGTTTTGTAGGTGCTTTAAGCATGGACTAAACATGGGAAAACTTAGGTTGGAAAATAAAATTTGGAAGAGGCCAATGAGTTGGTTGATAAGCCACAACAAAGTATACAAAAAAAGAGCTGAGAACATTCATGAAAGAAACAATATATGTCCAAATAACTGCATGAAATTCAACCACAAAGAAGCACATTGGAAGAGAAATCCAAAACAAAAGACCCTGGAGACAATATGGACCAGGTCAGATCGATATGAAGCTACCACATCAACTGGGCATACATCAAACCCTAAACAAACCAGCACTGGTGACTAGATGGACCATGTCAGAGCGGTACAAAGCTCCCTTATCATCTAGGCATACATGAAACCCTGAACATACCAACACAACTAGAGAGAGGAACTGCATACTGATGAGAGCAGACCCCCCAAAAAAACCTACCGAGAGCGGGCAACGATTCACCCCCCCTCTCAATATTCCAACAAGCATATGATGATATTTTTGGAGGATACTCTCGAGGACCTTCTATTTTGCATAAAGATTATTGTTAGCAAAGGATGAGGCTAGTATTTTGGAGTGAAGACATACCTTTGGAGGAGATTTATTAGCATGCATACACTATTTTTACAACACGAGAGGACCACTATTTTTGAAGACTACTATTATACTTTTATTCTCTCTCTTTCCTTCTTCTATATATTGTATTAGCAATGTGAGGGCAAAGGGTCTTATTTGGTGAGTGATTGACAACAAGATTTTATTTCTATGGATTTAAATACTATCATTAACTTTGTTTTTCTCTCCTTCATATTTCGACTCCATAATTCATTGGTCAATTCACTTGAGCTATTAATTACTCATAAAAACAAAACTATCGATTTATCTCGATTTTAGTGTAGCCTAAGAATTCTAGGCATATTTAGTTCTCTTTTATCAAATTTTTGGCATAAAACAACAAGATTAGCTTGTTGTTTTCTCATTAGCTATTAATTACTCATAAAAACAAAACTATCGATTTATCTCGATTTTAGTGTAGCCTAAGAATTTTAGGCATATTTAGTTCTCTTTTATCAAATTTTTGGCATAAAACAACAAGATTAGCTTGTTGTTTTCTCATTTTTCATGCAGAACGATACACCTGATGTCTTTCTTGATTTGTGTGCACAAGGAGGTATTAAAAACACAAAAAATACATAAAAGTGATATTAAGATTGCATTTACAGTGATAAAGCAGCCCAAACAATTTGTTTTCCCTATTTTTTTCTGCAAATTAAGCACTTAACTCTATATTTTACACTGGGTTGTGTGCCCAACATAATACAAATTTTTGCATTATTTTATAACATTTTATTAGCATTTATAACACTATAATAAAAAATTACAGTGACTTGTAATTTTTATTTACATTTTAATTAGCAATATTTTAACATATACTTGCATCAGGCTTTATGGCCACACTTTGACGTTAAATTAAGTACCAAAATATTAAAATTAATTAAGAGATATTTAGGATCAATGTAATAATACCATACTAATATTACCTTTAATAAGACAATAAATTAATTGATTGCAAACCATCTTAACTAATATCCAATAATAACAGTAAACATAGCTTAATTTGTATTTTATTTGATAGAAATTTTACCTCTTTATGTCTCTCTATCTTAGAAGATTTGTCTTCTAGTCCAAACTGCAATAATGTTGTACAAAATAAAATGATAGTTTTCAGTCATACAAATATTAATAGATCAATTAAATGAAAAAATGAATTCTATAACTTACAAAAGATAGAAAATCATCAAGCTCTTATTTGTTTGATTTAGAGATTAAACAAATAAAATAATAAATTTAATAATTTAAAAAAAATATCGAACTCTTACCTGATTTAAACTTTTAATCATATCCGGAGGCATGGTTGGATCTTGCACAATATTACCCTAAAAGAAGATGTCAAAATCAAATGATTATTAACGATAACTCCTGCGAAGAAAAAAATTTAGAACATAACTAAATACTCGTAAGTAAATTATCTTTAAAAGTAAATTTTATGTTATGACATGCATTGAATATTTATGTTGAAAACATAAATGTTCTCTCATGACTCTCGAAGTTTCTACAAATATATTAAATGGATTTGTAACATTTTATTGACTAATCTTCTTATCTTTAAGATACAATCTCAAACGCAATGATCGAATAAAAATTAACACCAACGCTTTTTATGTCCTATAATTGCGATTCATATGTAATTCAATCTATGAGTTGAAGAAATATTAGGGTCGACGTTATTTGATATTTATTGTTTTATCTCTTATAAATGGAATTCATATGGTCTAGTTCAATGTAGGAGTCTAAAAACTTATCATAGATACATTCACCTTCCATTTAAAAAATGATATCTACATCCCTCTTCATACAACTTGTAATACAACAAAAAGGATACAACTCAAAATACAAAATAGAAACACAAAATGTAATGCCAAGTATGTTGGATCATAATATAGATATGTTTGATACATAATATTCAACATTAGTAATAGGTGACATTTGAACTCAATGGCCCAAGATAGGGTTTACAAGCTCCATAGCCAGAGCTAATACCCTAGTCATCTCCTTCTCCACACCTTTGTTGCCATCTCACAGCTTGCTTTAGCAAGGGTAATGCCTCTCCATATGACCATGTCTCTCTCATTGGTGTTGTTGTCACTACCGCCATGCTTTATTTTAGCAAGGGCTTATGTGAAGGGGAAGGGCTCCAAATCCAAATTAGCTGCAACATCAACACAATTTGCCTCCTCTTCAAGCTTGGTGATGCCCCTCCCTTCTAGAATTGGCCTCATCCCTGCTGACCCCTTCATATATGAGCTCAAAACTACTAGTTCAATAGACTCTACAACAACTTGTCCAATGAGATTTCAATCAAGAGTCCCTCCTCTCTAGTTGTGATTTCTTTAGGCTCCTCCTCAACCCCTAGCAAACCCCAACCAAGGCCAAATTTGCAAAGAAACTCTGACCTCAAAATTGAAGAAGAATAAAAAATCCCCAAAATCCATTGGAATACCAACCAAAATCCCCAACCATCATGCCATTTGGGAAAATATAGTAGAAGCAAAGCAAGCTCAACCCCCCATGCATGAGAAGACGAACACACAAATATTGGAAACAAAATGGGACCTAGTGGAGGACATGGAAGAAACCACAATATAATTAGAGGATAGATAGTTGCATGAACCAACACACCCTTCTAGCCATAGAAAGAAGATTGGAAAAAAGTCTCCAAGAGTAAAAAGAGCAAACCCCCAAAGCGAACGTCAACACACATGACTCAGCACTACAACTACAACTTATTTTAATATTAGCATGCATTGTTTTTGTGGATTAATTTGTTACCAATTTGTAAGGATATATTCCAAGGCCTCAAGCACTACAAGAACCCAAGGAAATAAATGGAAAACCATTATCTAGTCATCCCACACCTTCAATTGGGGAAGGCATAAGACCCCACCAATGTTGTTTCTCCAACATTTGTATTAGGCATCATGTTGCAATCCATTGTATGGATAAAGTCACAATCTTTAAATCATCAATACAATTAACCATTTCTACTTAAAAAATATGGATATGTTCAACCTCCAAGGGATAGTTTGGTTGGTTCAACCCTTTTAGCTAAGGTATAATTCCCTTGGAGGGCACAAGATCCAATCCCACAAAGCCTTGTAAGGTTACCAACTACTATTGTTGCTCGCAATTAATACCACCCTCCATCCGAAAAAATGGAGGAAGAAAGGGAAAATCCATAGGGCATTGACAACATACCAATGTCCTCATTCTGAAGACTTAATACAAGAGAGTGAGAGGAATTTATTTCTCTAGACAAAAGATTGGAATATTCAAAATAATGAGATATTATAACTTAAATAATGAATTTTTCAGATTTCTTATTAGGATTGCAATATAAAATTGTACCTTAATTAAAAAACACTCTATTAGGAATTGCATATATGTTTTTAGTATTTTTTTGTTATTGTCGTCTATACATAGAACCTAATGCCAAAAATACTTGAGAAGTTAAATTGGTACGAAGAAATAATGTACTATAATAAATGAGGAAGGATACTCGCATAAATATATGAATTCTTCAAAATCTATGGAGAAATGTCCCCTAGAACAAATGTTCAAATTAATTCCACTTCCAAAAAAATTTCCTATCATAAGTTAATCAAATCAATCTAGAGACTTTGACATTAATTTGTAGTATCTATGTTCTATAATTTACCTAATATTACCCCTTGTTTTGTATGGAGTAATCCTAGTAAATTTTGTTACTACCCTAATGATTTTTATCTCTAAGAACCTCAGAAAGTTGGGGTACTTTTTGATTTTTAATGGACATTGACAGAGGATTTGATGGCATAGTGGTTGATCAATGATGTATTAAAAAACAAAATTGGAACACCCTATGGTTTGGACATGGCATTAACCTCATTCAAACTTTTGGGCACTTTCACAATTCCCAATGTAGTTCACAGTTTCCAAGGAACTGGTAAAAACAATTTTCATTTATTCTTTATGCACTGAGGCTTCTCATGCCATGTCATGTTCCAAAATTTTGAGAACTCACCTTATTTGCTCATTTTGGGGCATGCACCACTTACATCAAGGGACGTCCATGTTGGAGGATGTGTTTTTCACTCATGAGAGGTTATTGGAGGATGTGTTTTTCACTCATGAGAGGTTATTGGAGGATGTGTTTTTCACTCATGAGAGGTTATTGTTGGAACATATTGTCTCATTTTACCCTCCCTTGACTTAGGGGGACGTTGGCATGCTTTAAGAATGATTATTTCCCTTGGAGACATCATATATGACATCTTTAGAGATGATTTGTAGGAGCTACCCCCTATTAAAGGGATTCAATCACAAATTTGGTGGAATGTTTCATCTTGGAAGGCACACATCCACCTTTGGAGGAGACCTAAAGGGGTTTAATGGCATGATTCAAGGAATTGGTTGAGGATCAACACYTTGGGAAGCCTTTGGAGGCTATACATTGCACCTTAGAGCCACATTCTTCCTTCTTTAGAGGAGATGTCCCTCTCTTTGGATGTTATATCACCTTGATCATTGTACATGTGKCTTGGCCACTTTATTTCATTGTTGTTTTAGACTAATTAGTTGGTGTTTTACTCCTCTATATGCTAAATTTTAGGATTTATCATGAGGTAACATTRTTTTATTGTAAAGGAATATTATAATYACTCTATAAATAGAGGTGYCCTTCCTCATTATCACTCGGTTGAGTTTTTGGRGCTTTCACTCCTTGGAGCTTAATTGACATATATTTCTTAGAGCATATGGTTGYGTAAAGGGTTCTTTCTTGGGGGATGATTGTTGTCAATTATTGAAGCTTCTCTATTTTTGTTTTATTTGGTGCATAAGGTTCCAATGGTGAATGTTTAAGTCTTCTACAAGCCTTCAAGATTGATCCATTTGAGAGGTAAGTTACCACTTGTAAGGAAGATGTTATAGGGTTCTCTCCTTCCTTCTTCCTTTGTTGGTTTGGTGATTATTTGGTACCATGGCTTGTTCTTCCTTGTGGATCCCTAGCTAAAATATCAAGTAAATTTGTCAAGCCATGGTTGATCTTATGGGTGAAGGTTTTTCCATCAAGTTTACCTTCTTGTAGGCCTCAATATTCATTGTTGATCTTGATTGGGTGAAGGATTATTCTTCATCTTTGTTCTAATCCCTAAGCTCTAATCCTTGAATTAAATAATCCAACTCTTAAGAGAGTTTATTTTAACCTCATAGTCCATTTGATTTCAACTTGACTGCATTTCCTTAATTGGATTTGACACTGATCTCTATTTCCTTCCATCACTTATATTAAAACCTCAAAAACCCCAAAACTTCGTTTTACTAAGGCTACTCTTAGCAATCCTACTAGGGATAGCCCCTTGATCTAAAGAAGAGATGGCCTAAAGTGAAGAGGATAAGTTACTAAGATGACCATTGCCACTTGAGTTGTACCTTGTGGATTAGGGATTTATCATTAAGTACAATTTGAGCAGTAACACCTAGAATTAAAGTATATCTTTACAATAGTGATTTACAACTATAAAAACTATTTTCCTTTGAGAAACTCATCATTCTAAATGATACAAAGTAAGCTAATATTGTAGCAAAAGGACTCACTTTCCAACCATAAATTTAATATGAATCCAATAGCATTCCAGACATGGTTAGAGTTCCAATATAACCTAAGTTATGTGCATGGTGAAACAATGCCTGCAAGGGATTTTCTCAATACTAAATTGGCCAAGATCCACAAAAAAATGAATCAAACTTCCAAATCGATGGAAACTCTGACTTCCTATATTAGATGAATCCAAACACTGAAAAAAAGTTTACTATATGATTAGGTGGTTGCCAAATGATTCCAAACTTTCTTAATGATATCAAGACAACTTATATGTGAGCTTGTGTCCTTATTTATTAGTACTTAATATTATAATTCCATTCAAATGTCAATAATTAATTTCTTTAAAGATGAAATGAGTTTTTATTAATTCAAAAGGAATAATTACATATTTCGAATATCTTTTACATTTTCATTGAGTTATTTATTTATTTTTTATTTTTTTTTATTTTTTTTTTGTAACTAGGGGAATCGGTAACGGCGGTAGTATCGTACTCGCGTGACATGTGGTCGAATCCTACCGGCTGCCTTATAACCCCTAGGGAGAATCGCACAACCCGCAAGCACGTCTCCGGATAAATCGGGGTGAGAATCGAACTTGAGACCTCATTTTTACATTTCCTTACATTTACACGGCACATGCCAATCGGTCTACACCCCTGCGGGCTCATTGAGTTATTTATTATTAGTCCTTGTTAAATTCTTTATTATTATTATTATTTACTATTAGTCCTTGTTCAATTCTTTATTATTATTATTATTATTTCCATAGTAATTTTTTTGTAGTTATGCATCTTAACTTTCAATTAGTATCTATGTGAAAAAACAATTTCTTCATTTTCCCATGTTAAATTTTGAAAATACAAAAACTCAAAAAATAACATGTGACTCATCCAGGTATCAAATAAATTCACTTAATGTAACAAGAGAAACAAATTTGTGTATACTGCCTCTGAATTATTGCAAGATAGTTGTTTGTAAATTATATGTTGTCTTAGCCTTTCTGAATGCTTCATCTTTCCCGCAGCCATAATGTTATTGTGGCTCTTGCTACTGAACATTGAATATTGTATCCCTGAACTCTAGTGGGACATGGAGCGTGAATGTAGACTAGTGGCGAATTAAAAAACTGAGTTATGGGGATGGGTGTAGAGGTGGGGTAAATAAATTGGTCTTTATTTTATTTTTATGAAAAATAAAATAGTCAACAAGGATGACCCAACTAACAAAAATTGACAAGACTCTTCGCAATTCTATTCCATGATTAACCCCAAATTGCATAATTAAATAATTTTTCTATTAATGTTTAACCTCGAATGAGGTGAAGCTCACAATAAGGCTTTCAAGTTATTAACCAATCAAGTATTAGAAAAATAAATCTTTTATTAGATTAAAAAATTAAATTTTCCATTTATTATGTTGAACATTATTTTTTACACAAATGTTTTTAGGTCAAACATAATTAATATAAAAGTCAAATCAAAGAGAACGATATATACTGCACGGAGGCAGTATAATAACTTTTTTTCCTTTTTAAAGGCACTTATGAAGAGCATAGTTTGTGTTGACGTGTTTAAATTGATGGAACAATTATGGCACCAATGAATTCTCATGTATGGGATATGTGCTTCTTGCAATGGATTTAGTTCATAAAAACTAGGCATTATAATTTAGGGAAACAAGCTTATTTATGGATCAAAGAAGCTTGGTTGAAAACACTATGGTACAATTAGGTATTTTGAAACAATCTAACTGAATGCATCAAATCGACGGGGATGCTTGCACTCCTCTCGTCGACGAGGCTTGGACTCTTGTGGACATGACCTTCTCATCCATGAGGTCTATGAGGATCTCTTCAACGGATTTCTCTACTACACTGAAGTCACCCAACATGCACACTTGAGATCGGGTATCTCAGGTCGGTGATCAAATACTCAATGTAACATAACAGGTGGCAAGGTCTCAAATAGGCACAACACAAAAGAAAATGGTTCTCTATGGGCTCGAATAATCATTGTTTTCAAAAGTGTTCTTGGTGCAACACTCGACAGGATAAATAGCTAATATCATAATAGATTCCTCCAACGGGTAGGAATGCCTTAATCAATGCAATTCCATCCATTATGGCATGGTCCCAACAGTCTAATGGCGATCTTTCTGGACATAATTGTGGTTCGATCCATTTTGGAGAATCAGGTTAACGGTTAGGACGCCTCCAACAGTCATATTTTTTCATCATGGGAAAGTTCCAATCTTCAATGTTCTATTATTTCGGCGAAGTTAAAGTGTTGCAAACCGCCCTTCTGTGAAGTACTCTCTGGAACTTCATGCAATTTCTCTAACTTTCCTTTCTTCTTACTGAGATTTCTAGCTTTCTTTCCTGGGATTTGAAGCCATGAACGAACAAATTACGACCCCCCTTATGATGAAACTTATATTGAATATCCGGACCCCCTTGAACTTGAGCTTGACAGTGAAAAAGATGAGGAAGTTTATGGGGAAATTTTGGATGAATCCATGGATGACCCAATCATTCATTTTGAGGAAATAAAGGAACTTGAGTTTGAAAATTTTGAATATCTAGATGATTCAATTCCCCACCCTCCTCCCGAGGAACCAATCTTTTTGAAGGGTAACTTTGAAAATATTGAGGAAAACAATATGATGGTTCCTGTGGTATGCTCTTTTTCAACCTCTCAACCAAAAGATGAGTTAATGCAGAATAATGAGAAAATGGAAGCCAACTTCAATTTGTCAGTGTC
>WSFP011531133.1:0-12041 GCA_009831015.1 Picea engelmannii
ATTCTAAGGGGATGATTGGTTAGCATGGACAACAATCATCAGAATCGTCATTAGACAAGATGAGAAATCGCGGGAAGTAAAGTTGACAAACTTCAAAATCAATGTAAGGGGCACCAATGCATCCCAAAGTAATCTCGAAACAAAGATTGGCTAACATAAATACCAATTAAATGGGATCATCGTTGGATTTAGTTGCACAGGGCATCAAGGAAGTAAGGTTGATGAACCTGAACACTAATTCCAGAGGACTCCAACAAAAAATGAGACATTGTGGGAAGTAGAATTGACGAATTTGAAATTCAACAACAAAGGGCAAATATGGAAGGATGCCATGACAGAGTGTCCTTCTAGCTTTTTGGAGACAATTTCAAAACTTATAGTGGAAACAGTGATTGATTCTATGCAATGCAACTAACAAGAGTATTGAAGAGTTCTAGAACATGTTTGTTGCCAGAGGACTCTCTCAAAAAAGGGAGTTGACCTTGATGAGACTCTTGTTAGAATCTCTATTCCAACACCTAGACAAATTAATTCCATATGCTCTCAAGAAAACTTGCAAAAAATAATATTTATGAACATAGAATAAAATGTACTAACTGAAAATTTAACTGCAGGAAATAAAAAATACAGCGAAAGCAAAATGCACCAATTTCCACACACAGAAATTTATGTCCTTCAAATAAACTTTTCATTAATTACTCCAAACTTACAAGGTCTCCCTAACTGGGAAAATAGCCCACTGAGAAAAGAAATAAATTACAGCAAAAAATCTAGCTATTCTGACCCTGCTAAAGAAAACCCTCGACCCTGATCTGTTACCTGCAATTGTACAACTTGCCCGCAGTTGTACGACCCTCCAGAAAATTTGTATGTCCTTTGCAAGATAGTACGGCCTCCACCAAAAAATTTCTAGTTGTTGGGTTATTCTTCCTCTTGTTGCACTGCTTATTCTCTCCTCCTTCGAACTGAGCAAAAATCCTTCTTTGCTCTCTCTGTATATCAAACACTCTGAATCACTGCCATCTCTATCTTATATCTTCTCCTTTCACTTTGCCTTCCTTTTATAATATTGAGTTTTGACCAAATCTAACATAACCATTGATGACTATCTTCGAATCCCTAATCTCTCAATGAGATTGACGGTTGAGATTAAGTCTAGATCAATGGTCAAGATTCATCTAATTCACTAATGTAAATACTTTAGATTTTATTAGATTAATCACTCAATTAATAAAAGTCTTTTCACTTTAATAATTAACTTTAATTGAAGTGAATTACAAAGGTCTGAAAGGACTTTTGGACGACTTCCACACGTCTAACACTAGACCTGTGTGGAAGTTTTTGTCTGATGCTAAAACATCAACACTCCCTCTTACCAAGGAAGGAAATTCTTGAAGATCCACCTAGAACTCACTATCCCTCCAATCCTGGCACATTGTCCCACACATCATCCTCCATCATGCATTCCACCAAACCGTCTGGTCTGCTTCTTCTTGAACACTGGAAGACTTGGAATCAATGATGCTACTCATTAGCGCCATATAGTTTGGAAACTTCTTCGGAGGCCTGCTCTCTCTCAATGTACTATTAGGAGCCTCGACATGCTCCTTAGCATCCCTCAATGTTTGCATGAACCATCGAGGTATCCTGATAGAACTAGAAGGAGTTGATCTCTCCTCCTCCTCACCTGAAGGTTGACTTCTTGCACTAGAAGTTGATGGTGATCTAGACTCAACCTTCAAAGCTTCTTGTTGCTCGTCCTCTGTCACTGGTAAGGTCTCATGCAACTTCCTGGATGCAAAGTCCTCCTCGAACTTCACATCTCGACTCACCATAGTCCTTCATTGTGCTGGAATGAAAATCCTATAAGCCTCTGAAGTCTCGTTGTATCCCAAAAAAATACCCTTTGTCCTCTGCTCCTCGGGTTCATGGATGTAGACTAGACAACCAAAGACGTGTAAATGCCCTACCTTTGGCTTTACCCTGGTAAATACTTCTTATGGACTCTTATCCCCCAAGATCCTGTGAGGAATCCTATTTTGAACGTAGACTATCGTATTACATGCCTCTACCAAAAGAAACAAGGGCAAATCCTGGTCAAGAATCATAGTCTTGGTAGCCCCTATGATGGACCAATTCGTTCTCTCTGCAACCCCATTCTGTTGTGGGTTGTATGAGACTATCAACTCCCTCTTAATCCCTACCTCCTTGCAGAAATCCTCGAAGTCATTAGAGGTGTACTCACCCCCATTGTCTAACCTCGAAACCTTGATCTTCTTTCCTGTCTGATTCTCCACAAGAATCTTGAACTTCAGAAACCGACTGAAGACCTCATCCTTAGTCTTAATGAAATAGATCCATGTCCTCCTATAGGAATCATCAATGAAAGACACGCAATGTATGACTCCCTACATTGATGCTACTGACATCGGCCCACATACATCCAAGTGTATCAGATCAAAAATATCCTTGTGCTTGGACTCGTTGCTTGGGAAAGCAGCCTTGGCATGCTTGCCAAGCACACACCATTTGCACACCCCCTGTTGCTCAATACTGAAATCTGGAGACCAGTGACAATGGCAATCTCCCTCGGAATCGACAATGCCCTGTGATGCAGGAGCCCCATCCTCCTATGCCATAACTCACACAAGTTGCCACTGATATGAACCAAGGCTCGAACACGCTCACCCTGTAACCTACACAGATTGCCCTCTCTTAACCCCAATGACCTGAGTTGTGTCAGGGCTAGATCCTTCCAACCTGATGAGTGCTTGCCCTTTCTGGAACACAACGACAAACCCCTTATTCTCTATGACTGAAACTGAAAGCAGGTTCTTTGTGAGCCCTAGAACATATAGCACATCCTTCACTTCCAATGAACTACCTGACTCGAGCTAGAACGAGATTGTCCCAACTCCTTTTACTGCATACTTGGCATCATTTCCAAGCTCCACATGTAATCCTGAGTCATGCTTTGTTAGACTGGTAAATAAATCCTATGTCGATGTCATATGGCTAGATGCACCACTGTCCACATACCACACACTCCTGGAAACTATGCTGGTAGAAAAGCAAGAAACTAGTGAGAAGTCCTTTTCAAACTTTGCAACAAACTCATCCATCTGAGTTTTTTCTAATGTTGTTACTTGCTATGATTTTAGCTTACCTTTCTTCTCTAGAAACTGTGAAGCAAAATGTTTGTGCTTATGACATATGAAATGCTTGATTTTACTCAAGTCCTTCCTCTTCCCTGGCTATGAGGTTGACTCCTCACCTTTACTCTTACCGGAACCCTTTCCTTTGCCCTTTCTTGTCTGACTGACCAAGGCCAGGTTCTCGTCACCTTCCTACCTACTTTGTTTAGACTCCTCCCGAGTCTCTTCCTGGATACAATCATCCCAAAGCCTCTCAAAAGTGAGAAGTTTCTCCCGAGCACAGATACCCTTGACAAACAGTTCCCAAGGCTTTGAGAATCCATTCAGTGTCGTATTTACTAGTTTTTTGTCACCCACCTTCTCCCCAACTACTGCACGTTGATCACAGATCTGGGTGATCTTCATGAGGAAACTGGTAATTGAGTCTAATTTGGACATCTATATGGATCTAAGCTTATTCCACAATACCATCTTCCTTTTTATGTTCTCGCTTTGGTAGAGACTTACCAGAGTGTTGAACATCTCCTTGGTCGTCTTCTTCTCGAACAAGTGAGAAATCAGATGATCCTTCACTACATCCAAGATCACCCGTATGGCTCTGATATGCTTCTTCTCGTAAGTTGCCAATTGTTGTGTATCTGCTGGTGAAGAAACTTTGTCAACAACCTCCCAAAGATCATTTTCCTTCAAAAGCAAATTAACCCTTGCTTTCCAGGGTAGGAAGTTTGAAGCTCCATCCAATCTGTCTTCAAATCTGAAATTAGTTGTTCCCATCTTTCAGATCTAAACAAACTTTGGTGAAAATGTGCCTAGTCCTTCAAGCACCAGTAAAACCCAATAGTTGGACTTCATATCTAATAGATATGTTGTTGTAAACCCCAGATTTGCACTAGATATCACTGTTGGTCACACAAATCTAATAGATCTATTGTTGAAAACCCCAGATTTGCACTAGATTTGACTGTTGGTCACTCAGATCTAATAGATTTGTTGTCGTAAACCCCAGATCTGCACTAGATCTGCACTAGATCTGACTGTTGGTCACTCAGATTTAGTAGATCTGTTGTTGTAAACCCCATATTTGCACTAGAACTGACTGTCGGTACTTGGAAATCTCAATCAGAAACCTTGCTCTGATACCATGTTAAAATCTCTATTCCAGCAACTAGACAAATTATTTCCTTATGCTCTCAAGAAAACTAGCAAAAAATAATATTTATGAACATAGATTAAAATGCACTGACTGAAAAATTAACTGTAGGGAATAAAAAATACAACAAAAGCAAAATGCACCAATTTCCACACATGCAGAAATTTCTTCCCTTCAAAGATCAGTTTTTCATTAATTACCCCAAGCTTAGAAGGGCTCCCTAACTGGGAAAATAGCCCACTAAGAAAAGAAATAAATTACACCAAAAAAACCTAGTTGTTTTGGCCCTCCTGAAGAAAACCCTATGCCCTAATCTACTACCCAGATCTGTTACCCGTAGCTGTACATCCTGCCTGTGATTGTCCGGCCTCGAGAAAATTTGTACGGACTCTACTGGATGGTATGGCCTCCACAAAAAAAATTTGGCTACTGGGTTATTCTTCCTCTTGTTGCACTGCTTATTCTCTCCTCCTTCAAACTGAGCAAAAATCCTTCTTTCCTCTCTCAATGTATCAAACACCCTGTGAGTCACTGACTCTCTCTATCTTATATCTTCTCTTTCACTTTGTTGTCCTTTTATAATACTGAGATTTGATTGAATCTAACATAACCATTGATGACTAAGTCTCCAAAACCCTAATCTCTCAATGAGATTGACGGTTGAGATTAAGTCCAGATCAATGGTTAAGATTCATCTAATTCACTAATGTAAATACTTTACATTTTGTTAGATTAATCACTCAATTAATAAGGGTCTCTTCACTTTAATAATTAACTTTAATTAAAGTGAATTACAAAGGTCTGAAAGGACTTTTGGACGACTTCCACATGTCTAACACTAGACCTGTGTGGAAGTTCTTGTCCGATGCTAAAACATCAACAACTCTTACTCCAAATACCAAAGGATTCTCTCACAAAGAGAGAATAGATCTTATTGAGGCTTTTGCTCCAATTGTCAGTAATTTTGAGGTGCACTAGTGAGATACCCATGAATTCAGATTGAATAAGGCCCAGTATGGGTTGACGCATGCCCCACAAGTTTGGTATTTCAAGATCGGTGAGTTTTTACTCAAGTTGGGCTTTTCCAAGTTTAGTGGAAATTTTAGTTCTTTATATGTTAGATCTGATCCACTTGTATTGGCTTTGTATATAGATGAGTTATCATTGCAAGAAGTCCTAAACAACTCATCTTGTGGTGTAAGAAGATTTAAACTAGTGAAGTTCACAAGAAGGACGAAGGAGGTTGGCAAGTTGCTAACGAAGTTTTTCTTGTGCAAGGGATTTACACTTTGATGACTCTGAAGAGATTCCAAAGTGCAAGAGGGAGTAGTGATCCATGATTATATTTCTTCAAATTCACAAATGATCAACATGATGATGAGGCCCCTAGCAAAAGGGGAGGTTCAAGATGTTATGATAGTATCCGGTTTTGGTGGAAAACACTTTCCTCACAAAGAGGGAGTATTCGCTTTACATGTGATTGTTCAGTCATTGTTCTTCCTCTAGCAAAGATAGCAAGCTACTGCAAATCCTAGCCCCGGAATCTGTGCACAACATCATAGGCACCTTAAGTGTGGACAACAGCAACATTAATGAGGCCCCATGCATGTGCAGAGTTAGAATAGTTCTAATTATACTTGTTATAAAATTAGACTTATTAGACTTTGCTTTTGTTATTTTTGAAAATTTAACTTTCCAGATTTAACAATTTGCTTTTTCAAAATTAGTTTAAGGTTTTGCTTTTCTAACTTGGGCACCAATAGAGATGGGCTATTTTATATTTTCTCCTAGCCTTTTTCAATTATAAAAAAAGGCAGGGGTGTGAGTGATCAATGGATTTTCCAGTTTTGAGTGAGTTGTTGCACTATTTTCTTTTTTGAGTTAATACGAAAACAGAGATACGTTTTTGAGCGTTGCAAATTCTACTATTTATTGTTCATATTTTCAGTTAGCTATGGGTTTGTAGATCTAGCATATAAACCAACAATTTTGTGAGTTTTCTAGGATTTTAGGCTGCAAGTCTGCTTACCCTATACTGAAATTTAGCAATGACAAGTGCAGGCGCATTACTCATTATTAGTGAGGTGCATTACTCCATAACTAGTGGGGTGCATTCATGATGGGGGGTACTTCATACCTGTGAGAGGTTGTTGTTGTTGATGTCCGTGAGGGACAATTTGTATCAGTGTCCTGTTGTTTAGTTTCTAGCTAATAAGTTTTGTCTGAAATGTGTTTAAGGAGAGATGCTGGAATGGCTTCCATGTCAGCCTTCAGGTCTCACAGAGTGTGACCAAATAGAGAGAGATTCCAACTTTGCTCAGTGGAAGTACAAATTACACATGCTGATGGAGGAGATGGAACTATGGAGCATAGTCAAAGGGAAGACCAAAATACCCACCAATCTCAAGGATCTGATCTAGTATAAGAAGAAAGTAGTCAAGGCAAAAAGAATCATTCTGGACTCTGCGAAGGACCATTTGCTCCCGCACATTGCGGAGAAGTCAGCAAAGGACATGCATGAGGAGTTAACCTCCCTATATCAAAGTATCAACATGTCCCAAAAGTTGCTCCAAAAGAATAAATTCACTCATACGCATATGAGCAATATCTAGCTATTCAATGAAGATCATTGAGCTTAGAGACCAGCTCTTTGCTATCGATATGAAGGTTGAAGATGAAGAGCTAGTGCCTATTGCACTAAATGTGTTCTCACTAGCATGGAAAACCTTGTATAAAGTGTCTATGCACATGAACACATCCCACATTTCAGAAGCTTTGGGACGATTTTGTGCAGGAAGAAATAAGGTCTGGTTCTAGTGAAGGAACTGAGACCTCTAACCTACTATTACAACTAGAAAGTCGAGATCGCTTACACAGACATTACAAGATGCACAAGAACAAGTAGGAGTGCCAAAGACTTCTTTTTGGGTGAGTCATCCCCCTAAAAAAATTTCCTATTTATGTTGCACTAATGTCTTCCATTCTTGAAAAGGAGCCTTCCAGCGTTAAGGAGGTAGATGCAAAGCAAGTATCACAGGATGCCATGACAAAGGACTACAACTTGATAATCCAGAATGATGTGTGGGAGATTATTCCAAGATCAATCGAGAAGCCAGTGATTGGTTCTTGATTGCTATACAAGATAAACCATGCAGCGTATGGGAGCATCAACAAATTCAAGACTAGATTTGTAGCTAGAGGTTTCTCTCAAAAGAGGGAGTTGATTATGATGAAACCTTTGTTCCTGTTGCTAGGAATACTTCTATCTATACCATTATGTCTATTGCATCTTGTTTTGGTTGGCCACTTTACCAGATGGATGTAAAGACTACTTTTCTAAATGGAGTGATTGAAGACGAAGCATACATAAATCAACCAAGAGGGTTTGAGGTGCGTGGGCAAGACACCCATGTATGCAGATTGAAGAAGGCCCTTTATGGATTGAAACAGAGGCCTTGAACTTGGTACTCTAAGATAGATGAGCACTTGTTGAACCTAGGCTTCTCCAAGACTTGTGCAGATTAGAATCTTTATTATCTGTGTGATGGGACTGTTTTGCTTGTCTCGGTGTTGTATGTAGATAACATGATTTGTACGAGTTCTAGGAAGCTCATTGTGTGGTGCAAGGAAAAACTAGCCAACAACTTTGATATGAAGGGCACTGATCTTCTAAATGATTTGGTCGATAACACTTTGTACAAGAAGTCGATTGAGTCCTTCATGTACTTGGCAAATACTAAGCTACCTATTTCCTATGTAGTGAATACATGAACCCATTTATGTTTGAGCCTTGCTAGTCTCATTGGAAATTTGGTAAGCATGTGCTTAGATATTTGAAAGGCACAATCCATTATGGCATGAAGTACTCTAGAGACGATGAGTCATTCCTACGTGGATTTGTAGATTCACATTGGGCTAGAGATGTTGGTACTTGAAAGAGTACTTTTGAGTATTGTTTCAACTTGGGATCGTATATGATTTCCTGGTTCATCAGGAAGCAGGCAACAGTTGCACTACTTTCAATTGAAGCAGAAAATATGGGACCTTCGTCAGCTTGTTGTGAGGCCATCTCACTTGGTAAGTTTATTGCAAAGTTGACCCATCTGTTGTTGGGGCCCACTATTGTTTTTGTTGAGATCATAAAGATAAAAGAGGGGATCAAATGGAACCACCAACAAACCCTAAATCTGCATAAACCATAAGCACAAGTGTAATGCCTTAGCATGAAAAGAGAACACAATGTGGGTGCCCGTATGGTAAAAGAATAAATCAATTGTGAAAGAATATGATGAGAGGATATTGCAAATGAATGTATCGTGTATTTATACACAACTCATGAGGTTGGGGCATCTTCCCCAACGAGGGAGTTATAAGCCCACATAAATGCCCCAGTCATCCTTAGCCACCTATAATAATCTAAAATATGTTGACTAGGTTAGCTCTTAATCCATAACCTAACGATACAACAAAAAGGGCGCTTAGCCATAAATGACGACATGTGAAGATTACCATCATTCCAACACGCTCTCTTAATCTTAGCACGGGGACATAAAAAAGGATGATAAAGTAGACTGGGCGTACCCAACTCAATAGAGATACAACCATAACTGAAATATAAAGGAGAGTGGCTATGAGATGACCCAACTCCAAACAAGCATGGATGGGTATATGAAGACCCAACCATCATTTGGAAATGCCACCACTGAAATACTCATCATCTGGAGAAACACTAATCCGCCTATCTGATAAGGAAGTGTTGAAGAGAGGCATAAGTACAATGAGGGAAAAGTGAGTAGGCATACCCAACTCCATATAGACTTAGCTATCATTGGAAAAAGAGTGAGTGGGTATGTGATGACCCAACTCAAAACAAATGTGGAACCAATAATCTACTGAAAGAATGCTACCATCAAATTGCTCATCATATGGGAGGATACGACACTAAACAACCCATCTGATAAAGAAGTGTTAGAAGGAACATCCTGAATAGAAGCAATAGAACTCAACTCTGAGTTGTTCATCCCCTTGAGGAAAAGATCATTGAACTACTTGTCTGCTAGAAAACACTATCACTAACCTACTCATCCAACGATGAAGGGCGGGAAGATACATCCTTGTCGAACTGCACATTTACTGGAAGAATAGTACCACTAAACTCTCCATCTGAAGAGGTATTGGAAGAAACATCCCATAAGGGAGAAGAAATGGAAGTACCCACCTCTAGCAAGATCAATCGTAGCAGAAATGAAAGTAGGAAGACCAACCTCCAAATAACTAGAAGACCTCGAACACAACTAGGAATTCTCAAAAACAATGGAGTGGGTGTATGCAATTTGAATACCTAACATAGATACACCTAAGAGAGAACAACTAAGAAGAGAACTTGAACATAATCTAAGAGCTTGAACACAACTAAGAGATCTCAAATACAACAAGGTTGTGAGTGTATGAATACCCAACACAAAGGCACCTAAGAGAGCACAGCTCAAAAGGATGCTCCAATACAAGATGGGAGTGGATTTAGGAATACCCAAAATATAGAAGAGAGTCGGTTTATGAATACCCAAGTCAAATACAAATAGGACTGATGGCAGCTAAACTACAAGATAGAGTTAATATCCAACTCAAGTAGGTTATTCATTGTAGCCAAAATAAATAAGTGAGAGGATTTATGGATAACCATCTCAACAAAGGGTCGACCCTACGTACAACATCCTCCCTAAAGATGAACAGGAACCCGAGAAGAGAATCACACCTTCACCCCTAATGTTAAAAGTAGGACATATGAAGATAAAACCTCCCTAAAACACCACAATACCAATACCAACACAATTCCACAGCTAGGTAAAAGGGGTGTTTACCAGAGACCTAAAAGAAGGAAACACTAAAGTAAGTCAGTCAACTAAAGGAACACCAAGGAGAATTGTCTCGAATAGAATGGGGCTCAACATGCTTCATCTTACTGTGGGCAACAGAGTTGTCAACAACTTGAATGGCACTCTAATTGTCACAGTAAAGTGTAGTCGAGGTCTATACAAGAAATCCAAGTTCACCCAGAAGTTGGCGAATCCATACTGCCTCTGTACCTACATGAACGATGCCATGATATTCGACTTATGTAGTCGACAAAGAGACTACCTTATGTTTCTTGCACAACCAAACCAACGGTCCAGTGCTGAAGCAAAACACATAGCCAGAAGTGGACTTCCGATCATCATTATCGCCTACCCACTAGAAGTTGGTGAAGCCGACCAGCAAATCTGAACTTCGACAATACTTGATACCAAGATGAGTGGTACCCTTGAGATAGCAAACAATCCTTTTGACTGCTTTCCAGTGGCTTTCTCTGGGATCCTACATAAATTGAGAAACCATATTAAAAACAAAGGAAATGTCAAGTCGACTGTGAGTAAGATAAATGAGATTGTCGACCAGTTGTCGATAGAGTGTAGCATCGACTTTGGGAGTTTCACAAATTTTGTTTAGCATAACTCCATATTGAAAACGAGTAGCATAGGGCTTACAATCTACCATCTTAAAACGTGTCAAAAGATCCATTACATTTTTAGATTGAAAAATGAAAAACCATCAGACAGTGGTAATACTTGAAGACCCAAAAAATAATGCAAAAGACCGAGATCTGTCATATCAAAAGATTTAGCAAGTTGTTTCTTCAATCTAAGAATGAGATCGATGTTATTGCCAGTTATGACAAGGTCATCAACATATACAACAATAATCAAAGTGTGTCCACGAGTATGGAGTACATATAAGTTGTGATCAAACTCAAAACGTTTGAAACCCATGTCAAAGAAAGAAATTGTCGATCTTAGCATACCAAGCTCTGGGAGCTTGCTTCAAACCATAAAGAGACTTCTGAAGTCGACAAACCAAATTAGATCCTGTCCCAAAACCAGGAGGTTGCTCCATGAAAATTTCTTCAGATAGTTTACCATGAAGAAAAGAACTCTTCACATCCATTTGATGGATCTACCATCTAAATCGAGTAGCAAGAGAAAGAATTAGTCAAATAGAGTTCATCTTTGTAACAGGGGAAAAGGTCTCAGTGTAGTCGATGCCTTATTGTTGAGAAAAAACCTTCGCAATCAGGTGAGCTTTATGACGCTCAACAATACCTTTAGAGGTAAATTTGGTCTTGTAGACCCCTCGACACTTCACAATGAGTGATCTCGGTGGTAACGATGTATTGGCCACCTCTATGCAGAGAGTTGAGATGATGTGAGACTCCAGATGATTCTCATGTGTAACGCAGTGAGAAAGAGATCTGCGGAGTTGGACATGCCTATGGCTGAGCACATGTGAACGTGATCCTAGTGGTTGAGCACTAATGAGTGTGGTTCTCCTGTGAGACGCAGTGAGATAAAGATGTGGACATCCCTGTGGCTGAGCACAGATGGATGTGCCCCTAGTGGCTGAGCACTAGTGGGTGTATGAGATCCCTTGCTATATTGTACAAGAGTCTGACTTACCTATAACCCTATTTGTGATGTAAAAGGTACAAGTCGACCCCACCATAAAGTGAAAGATAATTAATGTGAAAGATAATTAATGTAAAAGATAATTAATATGGTCATTATTAATTATATTATGAGTTATTGAGGTCGGCCCTGTTGTGCCAATAGACACTACTGTTGATAGGTTCAGTCTAATATAAATAAAGGTAAATTCCCCATTGAGGAATCATATCACAAGTGTGAGTTTGGAAATTTCAGCAA
>WSFP011531136.1:0-12041 GCA_009831015.1 Picea engelmannii
GACCATGACTCCATGAGTGGGGAACATGTTGGAACTACCCCTAGGCTGATTTTTACAAGTGGAAAATCAGTGATTTGGCCATTGGCAGCCCCTGAAAAGTAGGGATTTAGAAGGCTGCGAAAATTTCCAAATGAGGGAAAAAAGACCTAGGCAAATGAATAAACAAGCATATGTGAGGAGGCAAGACGCTGCAAAGTATGTCGGGAAGAGACTATTGATTTTGTTTCCATTGTTGTTATGAAAATTGAATGAGTGTGAGGCAAGAGGGATTTTCTGTATGGAGGGACATTGCTAAAGAGGGATTTCCAAGTTCACCCTCATGGACTCATGGTCAGGCTAAGGGGTGAACCATGCAAGTGATCTTGACTGCTAGGTTCTACGGTTGGGAGGAATGTGGTTGTTCCCTTTTTCTTCCCGCGAGTTTAGTTAAGATATGCTACTCTAACCCTTATTTGTCTAAATGATTTTATAGCTGATGTACTATACATCTTAAATCTGAACTAAAATGGTTCCTAGTATCTGTTTTAATGTTCGTATAATTGTTGTAAGTTATGTATTGTATCTAAATTTCAGTATTACTGTCTATGTGGGATGAAATTTTTTATTGATATAGTGAAATCCTTAAATTTGGTATGCATTCAATAATCTAGAGAAAAGTTTGTTCGATTACATGAAATGTACAATCCACTTTACTATCGAATAGATTACATATCATTTCTGGAATCATCCCCTAGTACCCATACCATGGATTTAGAACCTGTACGTAAATATATATATTTGATATCCTCATAGAATAAACAAATAATTTGTAGGATTAATTCTGGGAATGTCTCCCTAAATTAAATCATCAAGTAGAAACGAATATGTAGCAGTGAACAAACAAATCTATTGCAAGCATACATTTAATTCTACAATTCAATTCCTAGACAAAGATATATATATATATATATATATATATATATAGTCGAACTTGGGTAGAACTAGAATAATGAAAACATATGGGAATGAACGAAATCAAAGAGCCAATATTACCCTAAGCTTAACGATATCATTATACGAACTGTCATTACTCAAAGGAGCAGATATGCATGATAGTATCACATTCTAGGGAAGCGAATAACGATTTCGTTGATACATTATCAACGCATGGCGCATCTTATATGTGTTGTGTGCGGGTACTATTGCCTATACAAGGGTAAGGTATCCCAATTCGATTATATTGTACAACATGCAGAGAGAAACAAAGAAATTCTTTTATTTCATGGTTGTAGCGATTACATTACCTTGGACAAACAATTGTATGACTTAGGATATCCTTTAAATTTGCTTCGCATTTCATAGAAAGCTATTTTAGTAATTTACAGTATAAATGCAATCAAATTTTGAAGATGTAATTGATCGAAAGGAAAGAGTCTTAAAAAAAACACAGAGGCCTGGAGATGCAAAACCCCGCCTCTGATCGATCCCCTCTGGGGTAAATTCAAATTAGGAATTGCGTTAACATGAGACAAATCATACAGACATTAATAAAATCAAGAGATGGTGGTTATCATAACTGAAATAGAGATTTTCCAAATACATTAAATTGCAAAAGTATTATATAGAACGCCGAAGGATAAGATATCTTCAAATAGAAAAGTAAGGTCCCTCCAATACCAAGCTTAACATATTTAAGAGTGCCCCAACAGTAATCTTATATCTACGTTTCACCAATTCGAGTATTTGAATATCAGTCATTTCCCTACATCAAGCTTGACTGTACATATCTCCTTAATTAGATTGTTAATAACAAAAACAAAATAGGGCGTAACCCTCAGACATCCGACACAGGAAATCGGAGCATGGGAACCCGAGTACCTTTGTCATAATGGGTAGAGGTCGGTCCCTGCACCGGGAAATGGGCATACCTGCATTTGATCATCACATAAAAACATTAGTACAGTACAGAGTAGGACTTGAAAAGTAGAATCAAAAGGTAAATTGATAACCACAACTATGCCTGGAATACTTAACTTAGTAGTCGAAACACCATGCCCTCCAGTTGTCATGCCAAGTATTGTAATCAACCCTGGCCGAGGGGAGGATGGACCCTGGAACTTCTAGTGGGTACCCTCGCAACAGGCAGAGTCCCACCATTAATATAGAGAATTCCATTTATACAAAATTTAACAATTACCTTAAAGAAAATAAAAATAGCTTTGAAAATTCAAGAGTTAAATCTTTCATTATAAATCCTTTACGAACAGGAAACGAAGAACATAAGGAAAGACATCACACACAAAGTCAATAGAAGTTCTCGTGAAAAGTACCCTAACTTAATGAGGGATAAACTCTCGGTTAACCACCACCTTACTACAAATAATATGCATCAGTCACAGAAGAGAAACACGTTAAGAGTCCAACTTGACCCAATTCTTCCTGGAACCTTGACATGGTGTAAAACAATTAGACTCTTATGAACTACTCTGAGTTACTCCCACATATAGTTACTAGTCACATGGTAAACACAAAGGAATGAACCAGAATTAATTCCATGGGACACAAATAGTAGATGCGAGGAAGGACCTTGGGGCTCACAGAGGTAGAGAGTAGTGACTCTCGAATACAGCGGAAACCCCTTCTATAGTCGATGCCAACATCAAAGTAATGCATAGGCTCTGAACATAACTGTCGGAGTAAAGGAGGCCTTTAAAATCATAGTAAAGATTATAGGGAGTACATGTTTTTATTTTATATGAATCAATCATTGAACTCTGTTTCGATTTTGAGACACGACAATTCCCTTAGAGAACTTACCAGGTAGTTGGTTATTGTCGTCGATTCACCAAAGTTTCCCACAGAGGAGGTAGCCTGTCCCTATGGAGAAATGCATAATATAGAGCCCTATCCTTCGGAGTCACAAGGGAAGAAGAGAGACCACCAAAACCTAAGAGGGTCGAGTACCACTCTTTACAACACAGAAGGTACATCCCATGTGTTAGGGCAAGGTTGGAACAACAATATTTGAAAGAATAGGTGGGAGAGTCATCAGGACAGAGGATTAAGAGGACCCTAATTAATTTCAAGACTGAGCCTTAATTTCTCCTGACAGGTACATCCATCTCCCGTAATGCTGATGATGCGAAGATAATAGCATTCAATCCATGACTGTTCAGTGAAACTAATCGTACACTAAACTATTGTCATTTGAGTTATCCTTCCGTTACCCTAATAGGAAGAGGGGGTTTTAGTTATCTAGTTATGCAGAGTATTTGTGAGGATTTGGTTGGGATTCAAATCGTTATGGTGAAAACTAACCGGATCATAAATAAAGTGAATCCATCATAGAAATCACATTGAAAACAATGGGTAATTCATCTTTAATAATTTTAAACCTACTCCTGATTCGTACTACATTAAGGATTTCAATTTTGATGTTGACACAGCTAGGCAAGGGTACAAGTATTAACTCCCAGGGATATAAGCTTCTGTGCAAAACCCAAATAGCCCAATTCTCTTAACAAGGGAACTGTAAACTCGATTCCTAGTGTATAGGTAGATACGTGTATGGTATTAATATATATATAGTAACATATGAGTTGGAAAATTACTTGTGAATGTTGGAATCCTCTTTTAAGTGTTAAGTTAGAAGGGAATAGGGTCATTCAAAGTAAAAATTGAAACCTCTCTTAAGTGTTAAGT
Source organism: Picea engelmannii (assembly GCA_009831015.1). Classification (NCBI taxonomy): domain Eukaryota; kingdom Viridiplantae; phylum Streptophyta; class Pinopsida; order Pinales; family Pinaceae; genus Picea; species Picea engelmannii. The sequence goes on from WSFP011531136.1 coordinate 3,682, forward strand.
TAGTATGACATAAGGCCATTTAAAGAAAAAAGGTAAGTACCCGTCATACATTTTGATTTGACGAACATAATTGGTAAATAATGCACCAAAAGAATTTATTTATTTTTATGATAAATTTGAGGTACATTACACCAAATCAACCTATTACTCAATCTAACCTTCCTTTATTGTTTCAAGAAGTTGTCTTTCATAACCCTTTTCCAACACAATGATTAATTTGTACTCTAAAATACATCTCTTTGGTCAAACCATAAAACCAAACCCTTCAAGTGATGATAACTTTCAAATATTACACATGAACTCATTAGATATTAACCTTTCAACCCAAAACCATTAGTATTTCATTCCTCCTAAAGAATCACCTACTGAATCTAAAGAACCTACACTCATTTGTAATGGAAATTTGTAGATTCCTTCACCTACTATTTAAATTCCCCCAAGGTGAAAAAGGTTCCTTTATTATGTAATAATTGTTGAAATAACGTAACTGCAAAGTGTATTGTTATTATTATTTGATATATTATTCATTGGATCAATCCCCATTGTGGATTGATCATGTCGACTACTTTAAAAGGACCAAATCCCCTTTTGTGGATTGGTCATATTGTAATTGTAAAAGGAAAAAGAAGAAGTCGGCCCCAGAATATATCAAAGAGGCCCCGAAACATAATAAAGGTGGTTATAATGACCCAGTTGGAGAAGTCATCCTTGCTAGTGAAGAGACACTTCACACATGCCAGTCTTGTATAAATAAGGAGGCTAGCACCTCACTTGGACACACAACTCACTTGCTCATTTGTGAGACAAGTTTCAGAATTACAATTAATAGAAGAAGGAGAGAGAATGGAGCATATCTGGGAGAGGATATTCTGCATTAGTTTAAGATATCTCTTGGCATTGTATTGGCTATCTATAATATGGAAGTTTTACTGGGTTTTCTTCCCCTAGAGGGTTTCCCAGGATAAATGTTGTGTCTCTTGTGATTGTGTATTTCTCAATGATCTTGTATTATTCTATTGTTATCTAATGAAATGAAAAGAACTATAATAATGGCTTAAACAATAACATGGTATTAGATCCAAGTTGAAGGAAGCATCTTTCACAAGAGTGAAAATCGTCATTGTTGTCGTACATGAAAATTAGGGCTTTTTTATGGTGAAGCTTTTCAACCCCAAAACCATCTAGAAAAGTGTGCCCTCCCCTAAGGATCACTTTGGCACTCTTAGCACACCTTTTCAGTGGCTGGATATCCTAGAAAGTGAAACCCTAGTTTCACAAAGTACCAGAAGTACCAGAAAACCAGTGTACCAGAAGTACCAGAAGTACCAGAGGTACCAGAAGCACCAGTCTAGAAATCTGTAGATCAAATTTGGAGGAGAAAAAGTTGGATTTTATTAGATCCAAACACACCAGGCTACTCGCCTCAGCTAAGCGCACCTCCTGGTAAGTTCATATTTTGATTTTGATCACTTTCATTTTTCAGTCATTTTCCTAGCTCCGGGTAAAGATGTCTGCAAGCGTTAAGCTTGTTGACAAGCTAGAAGGAGTGGAAAAATTGTGTGCCTGGAAGTATAGGATTGGCCTCATTCTCAAAGATAATGGCCTATCAAGATTCGTCAAAGAAGAAGTATCGAAACCCACCGATGCTGCAGAAAAGGAAAAGCATCAAAAGGACACAATCAAGGCCAAAAGAATCATTGTAGATTCAATCAAAGACCACCTGGTTCCTTATGTGTCATCTAAGAAGACTCTGAAAGAAATTTTTGATGCCTTGAACAGACTGTATGAAGGAAAGAACATAAACCAGAAGATGAATCTAAGAACTCAACTAAAGAATACAAGGATGCAAAAAGGAGAAACGTTTCATGAATATTTCTCAAGAATATCAGAATTCAAAGAACAGTTAGAAGCTATTGGAGATACCATAGATGAATATGAACTCATAATGACATCCATAAATGGTCTCACAACACCTTGGGATGCATTCATCCAAACGATGTGTTCCATAATGTAAAAACTAAAGTTTCATAGTCTATGGGAATAATGCGTCCAAGAAGAAACAAGAGTAGTGAATCATGAAGCATTAATAGAAAGAGATGATGATCAAGCTCTAGCTACTCACACCAAAGGAGGAAGGAAGAAACCCTAATTCCAAAAGGAGACTCATAAAGAACCTCAATATTCAAACAAATTCAATCATAAAGAATCTCATCCAAGGAGATTTCAGAAGAAAGGACAACGAAAGGAATGGGACTACTCATCTGTACAATGCTATCATTGTGACAAGATAAGACACATTGTGAAGTTTTGTCCAGCCAGACGAGAAGAATATAGGAGAAAACATAAGAGGCTCCATGCCCATGTAGTCAAATATGAAGAGCCACCTGGAAAGATGATAAGAGAGTAGATCAAAGACCATGTCTTGATCTCGTCCCTCTCAGGATCTGTAACACTTGGAGAGGATACTTGGCTCATTGATAGTGGTGCATCCAAGCACATGATGGGAAAAATAAACATTCTCTCTTGTATCTCATAAAATAATTTTTCTCAGAAAGTGACACTTGGATATGATTACCAATATACCATCAAGGGAGTGGGAGAATCAAACCACAAACTGAATTTAGGGAATTCACTAAAAATGAAGGACGTACTATATGTACCAGGCTTGAAGAAGAGCCTACTCTCCGTTTCATCTTTAGAAAAGAAAGGCTTCATAGTTGCCTTTATAGATGGAGAATTTCTTATGTGGGCTAAAGAAGAAACATTAAATGAAGCAATCATCATTGGAAGTGAAGAAAATGTCTTGTATAAACTAAAGGGTCACTTAGAGGCTGCCGTGACCCATGCCATTGAAAACTCATGTGAACTTTGGCATAGAAGGTTAGCCCACATAAACTACAAGGCACTACCATACATATGCAAAGCGGTCATAGGTTTACCAGAACTCAAAGGTGACCATGAAGGCATATGAAATGGATGTGCACAAGGGAAGAACATCAAGAATGCATTTCTGAAGAGGAACAACAAGGCAGAAGGAGTCCTAGAACTCATTCATTCATATGTATGTGGCCCAATGCCATCATCCTCCATTAGTGGGTATGTATATTATGTATCATTCATTGATGATTACTTTCGTAAACCCTGGATATATTTCTTGAAATCTAAAGATGAAGTGTTCAACAAGTTCAAGGAATTAAAAGCCTTTATAGAGAACCTTTCTGAAAGGAAGATTAAGATACTTAGGATAGATAATGGAGGATAATATACCTCAAAAGAGTTTGTGAACTTCTTCAAAGATGTTGGGATCAAGAGGGAACTCACTACTCCCTATAATCCCCAACAAAACGATGTAGGTGAACGTAAGAACGGAACCATAATGGAAGTTGTGAAGACTATGATCCATGATCAAGATATTCCTATGTGCTTATGGGAAGAAGCAACAATGGAAGTTGTATATGTGCAGAACCAATTGTCCCATAGTACACTTGGGCTCAAGAAACCAGAAGATATGTTCATCGGAAAGAAGCCAGAGATAAGCCATCTCAAAATATTTGGTTGTCCAGTGTTTATTCATATACCTAAAGAAAAGAGAAACAAGTTGGACCCTTCAGGAAATAAGGGAATATTTATGGGATACTATGAGGTCTCCATGGCCTTCAGAATCTATATACCAGGTCACCATCACATTGAGATCAATAGAGATGTGAACTTTGATGAAGATACAACGCTCAAGAAATCTAAACTATGCCAACTTGAATAAGTATATGAAGAGGAACCCACAATACCTAGTACTGCAATGAGAGAGGTTCCCAGAGCTGCAAAACCAGTGAGGGAAGTCGTAACTTCCCCTGATGAGGAACTTCTAGAAGACCATGATATAGTAGAAGTGCAATAACCTCCTCATATGACAACCCTCCATAAAAGGAAGCCAACTTGGGCTAGAGATCTTATTCAAGATGGAGAGAAGTGCAGTGTTCCCCAAGGAACTACGAGACAGGTGAAAAGACCAAAGCCATTCTCTAGTTATACGGATTTGATGTGTGATCTCCTAGAAGAGGAGCCTACCTTCTTTGAAAAATCCATTTAGAGGAAATAATGGGCAGATGCCATGACAGAGGAATACCAATCCATAATGAAGAATGAGTTATGGGAAATAGTTCCCAGACCGAAGAATAAAGATGTGGTATCCTCCATATGTCTCTTCAAAATAAAACATGTTGTTGATGGAAGTATTGAGAAGTATAAAGAAATATTTGTCACTCGTGTCTTTTCCCAGAATGAAAGAATTGACTATGAAGAGACATTCTCTACTGTGGCCAGATACACTTCGATCAGAACCATCATAGCTCCTGCAGCTAAGATGAAGTGGAAGTTGCACCAGATGGATGTGAAGACAACTTTCCTAAATGGTGTCATCAAAGAGGAAGTGTATATAGATCAACCTCAAGGATTTGAGGTTGAAGACAGGAAGTCTCATGTCTGCAGATTGAATAAATCCTTATACGGATTGAAGCAAGCTCCTAGAGCTTGGTATGGCCATATAGACAATTTCTTGACGAGCTTAGGCTTTACCAAGAGTAAAGAAGACTCTAACCTCTACTTCAAGATCATGAACGATGAGCCAGTAATATTACTACTATATGTGGATGAATTATTCTTAACTGGAGAAGAAAATCTCATCACTGAATGTAAAAAGAGACTTGCCTCGAAATTTGAAATGAAAGACCTTGGCCTAATTCATTATTTCTTAGGTCTTGAGGTATGGCAGAGTCCTGAGAGGATCTTCCTTAACCAATGGAAGTATACGGTGGAAATCCTAAAGAGATTTGACATGTTGGAGTGCAAGCCCATCAATACACCCATGGAAGAGAAGTTGAAGTTGTTGGTCAATACTTCATCAGAGTTGATTGATGCTACATTGTATAGACAGATTATTGGATCAATGAAGTACCTGACGAACACCAGACCAAACATTTGTTTTGTTGTGAACACCTTGAGTTAGATTATGGTATAACCCAGACGTGTTCACCTAGTGGTTTCAAAACATGTGATGAGGTACCTTAAAGGTATAATAGATTGTGGTCTCAGCTATGATGGAGATCATGATTTCACATTGAGTGGATATACTGATGCAGATTGGGCAGGAAGTGTTTCTGACAGGAAAATCACTTAAAGATGTTGTTTCAGTTTGGGATCAGCTGTGATCTTGTGGAAGAGTAGGAAGCAATCTAGTATTGCTCTCAACACAACAGAAGAAGAATACATTGCTGTGTGTTCTACCAGCTGAGAAGCTATATGGCTTCGAAAGTTGTTGACCGACCTATTTGACTTAGAGATGAGAGAAACCTTGATTCTATGTGACAACCAGAGATGCATAAAGATGACAAAGAATCTTGTATTCCACAACAAATCGAAGCACATAGAGATCTGTTATCATTACATCCATGACATGGTGCAAAGAGGATCCTTAAAGCTCTAGTACATTAGCATGGATGAACAAGTTGTTGACGTGTTGACCAAGCCACTATCTAGTATAAAGTTTAAGTACTTTTGAGATAAGCTTGGTATAGTCTAAAAGGACCCTCCTTGAAAGGGGGAGTAGATGTTGTGATGAGACATCTCTTGCTTCTGACCTGATGGTTATGATGTAAAGCAAGATGATGTGATATGACTAGTACTGTATTTCCAGCTGGATAGCTGTGACGTAAAGACAGTCTAGTATCCTTCTTCTGACCTGATGGTTGTGATGTGAAGTAGGACAAGTACCTTGCTTCTGACTTGATGGTTGTGACGTAAAGAAAGATGATGTGTGAATATTACTATTCTTTCGGCTGTATAGCTGTGACGTAAAGCAAGTCTAGTTCCCACTTCGGACCTGATGGTTGTGACATAAAGTAGGATATGTACCTTGCTTCCGACCTTATGGTTGTGACGTAAAGCAAGATGATATGATGAGACTAGCACTGAGCTTTCAGCTGGATAGTTGTGACATAAAGCCAGTCTAGTATCCTTCTTCCAACCTAATGGTTGTGACATAAAGCAGGACAAGTATCTTGCTTCCAGCTTGAGTGCAGTGACGTAAAGCAAGACGATGAGATGATACTAGTAGTGTGCTTCCATATTGATAGTTGTGGCGTAAATCCAGTCTAGTATCTTTCTTCTAGCCTAAGTGCTGTGACATAAAGCAAGACATTGAGATGAGACAAGTACTGAACTTCTGGCTTGACAGTTGGGATGTAAAGACAATCTTGTCTTATGATAAGCCAACCTTGTGTTGTGATGATGATGATGTATCAGTTTTTATACTAATACATATTGATTAAGATGATGATGGAATTCCTTTGAGAATGACGATGTTGTCGATGAATAAAAATTCCGATGATTTATAGATATGTCGGTCAGTGTTCCAATATGATATTGATTATGTTTTCTTCTCACCCACTTGATGCTGTTGATGATCGTGTCCTCTCTCTCTCTCTCACATGATGTTGCTAAAGAATACCCTTCTTGTTAAGGGGGAGTGTTGAAATAATGTAACTACAAAGTGTATTCTTATTATTATTTGATATATTATTCATTGGATCAATCCCCATTCTAGATTGATCATGTCAGCTACTTTAAAAGGACCAAATCCCCTTTTGCGGATTGGTCATATTGTAATTGTAAAAGGAAAAAGAAGAAGTCGGCCCTGCCAGTGAAGAGACACTTCACACGTGCCAGTCTTGTATAAATAAGGAGGTTAGTGCCTCACTTAGACACACAACTCACTTTCTCATTTGTGAGACAAGTTTCAGAATTGCAGTTAATAGAAGAATGAGAGAGAGTGGCGCATATCTGGGAGAGGATATTTTGCATTAGTTTAATAGATCTCTTGGCATTGTATTGGCTATCTATAATAAGAAAGTTTTGATGGGTTTTCTTCCCCTAGAGGGTTCCCTAGGATAAATGTTGTGTCTCTTGTGATTGTGTATTTCTCAATGATCTTGTATTATGCTATTGTTATCTAATGAAATGAAAAGAACTATAATAATGGCTTAAACATTAACAATAATCTTATCCCTCATGCATGAGCTACCCATAATTATAGTATAGTTTATAATTTAGCTCATTTTCCTATGACCATGTCATGTTTAGAACTGCTCCAAATGTTTCTTACACAGTAGCAAGTTTTACTATTTGCATTAGGCTCATTTTATCATGTAGATAATAGTATTATCATGTTTGATATTGAAAAATATGATCCTTATCTCCCCCCTTCTATTTCCTTCCAACCTCCAATCATAATTAAGAGTGTTTTGATTCACCCTTCCATTATTGATGATGGTGTGTCTATGCATGTTATTTCTCCTATTGTTTAGAATAATTCAGGCCCTCCCAATCATGTCCCATCTATGATTACTTACATGCATATGATTTCCATCCCTCTCAAATTCAAGGGTTGTATCATAATGTTCCCATCTAGTTCATTGCATCATAGGTTCTCATGATGTTGAAGTTGTACAAGCTCCATTGGAAAACAACATCCTTTTCAGACATAGCTATATGTATGCTATGAAGATCATTTCCTCCTCATTTTTATTTACCATGAGATTCCCCCATGAAAGGAAGATTATTATTATCGATCAAATCACTTACTCTGATCCCAAAAATTCATTCATCCCCAACAATTTATTTTATTTCATGGATGGGAGCCAAGTCATATCCTCATTCAATAATGTTTGTCCTATAATATTTAAATATTCCACATTTATTAGAATTTATTATGGCCCTTCACTAATAGTGAAACCTCCTATTCCATCTAGTGTTTGTATGGTGATAAAATCACAAAAACCCATTTCCTTGGCACCGTAATCATATGTGATGCAAGAGAATCCACATCTTGATCAAGCGAGCCAGCGCGTGGAGGCGAAGGAACAGCTGGACAACGCCAGCACATACAATTTTGAATTACTTTGAAAAGATCATTGCGTCGTCATTTGAATGAACACATTCATGTGAAGCGCACTTGTATTGTAATGTAGATAAGAAGACATTAAATAGTTTTAATGCTGGTAGATAGGGTTAGCTGAAGATCAGACAGTTTTTACTCCTGGGAGGGAAAACGAATATAGGCACCCTCCTTGTACATTGTATTCACTCTCATTCAGATTATTGAAGCATTAGCATTCTGAGAAGAAGAGGTGCAGACTAGAGAATTTGTGAAGAACTTCCATGTAAAGACATTGAATTAATAGGAAAGACTTTGATTCAATTCCATGGATGTGTTTGATCTCTGTGTGTTGTTGATATTATGCTTGTGCATCTTTGCTTCTTTTTACGCTTACCTTATTTATGCTGCATATGTGATTGCATATCAGGTT